>BCLH01001853.1:0-22903 GCA_001602315.1 Zoysia pacifica | reverse complement strand
CTCCTTTTGTTCCTAAATTGTTGTTCCAATTGACTTCTAATATCAACTTTAACTATTCGTCTCATTTTTTTATATCAAATAATTTTTTTATAATTTACTTTATCATTAAAGTTATTTTAATCACAACTTAAAATTTCACACATTAAAATTAATTTTGTGAATAAGATGAATGGTCAAAGATAATATCATACGTCATTGACGATATCAATTTAAAAACGAAGAAAGTAAATTTTAATTTATAAGTTTTTGGTCTAAATTTATATAGTGACGTTTGCACCACTGATCAATACCTCAGAAAAGTAATTCTCAAAAGAAAAACCTTTGAAAAGTAGAACTACCACCGTATTGTGAATTGTGGCTTGTGTAAAAGTGCTACGTCCACTCACAGGACACACCGCTCATCATATATACGGACAAATTACGAGACAAACGAGAGAGAAAGAGAGAGATTCGATCTCCTGAAAGGGAAACGAAAGATGAAAAACCAATTCATAGTAAATAGTAATTTATTCTTCTATTCTGTAAATTTACTAGAAGATTAATTTTTTCTCCATATAGTGACATATGTTCCTGGCGCTATTTAAAAAAAGGGCAAATAGTAATTTATTCTTCTATTCTTTAAATTTACTAGAAAATTATTTTTGCTAGTTCCTTGAATGAAACAAAATAAGAAAAATTGGCAAATGTTGATCGCACCGGTACGTACATCCGTACATAGGAATAGGGTGTATGTCACCCAATAGAGATCAGGGGAGCATGTTTGAGCTCCAAAAGCTTCTATATGTGTGGTACTTGAAATAGATGGCGATAACTGCTTCACGAAGAAATGGAATGCTTACTAGTTCATTATTCGATCTCCATTTGTGGGGGTGAGAGGAACTGGGAACATACCCTTCTAAAATGAAAAGTTTCTCAAATTTGCAGATGCCCTTGTGTTGATGAATTCCGGAGTCTCTTTGGCTAGGAGAAACTTTTCAGCCTGTTCTTACCTGGCTCTGCAGTTGTTGATCTGATACTACAATGAAAAATCTATCTGCAAAATACTATTGAATGTTTCGCGAATACTTAGTCTGGCTCTGTAACTCGGTGACAACCATTTGATATGCTTATTATAAACAGAAATGTCTGTGCATGTCCTAGTGCATGCATTTACTCAGGAGGATGTATAGTTGACTAATTTTTTGACGAAAATACAATAGGAGAAGCCCCTACTGTGGTATATAATAAAATAAAGGGGTTTCAAGGAAAACCAAAGAAAATAAACTGTACAAGGGCTGGACAACAGCAGCAAGACAACTAAAACTAAACAACTATACAAGGAGCAAACACAAAAACTAGAACTAACCACACTTAGAACCAGGGCTAAGCTAGACTGAGGAAAAATTACAAGAGAGAATTAAGCCAAGGGCTAAGAAAAGAAATCTGATCTTCATTAAATCTATACATTTGGAGTCTGACTGAATGCAAGAATTTTGCATTCCAAGCCTGAAAGGAGGGAGTTTTCTGTCTGAATATTCTGTCATTCCTCTGCTTCCAAATTTCCCAAGCTGCAAGAGAAAAAACTTCCAAGAAACAGGGATGGACCCATTGTTGCCTTGCCTTTTGAAAGGTATCAAAGAACGGGAGACTATGGTCCCAGGAAATATCCAAGAGACCAACACTCCAGGCTGAAGGGACACTTAAAGAAAAGGTGGTAGGTGTATTCTTCAATATGCAGATTGCAAAGAACACAGCTGTAGTCATCCCCTTCGATCTTATAGTTCTTCCTCCTGAGTAGATTCCTAGAATTCAGTCTATCCCTGAACAGGAGCCAAATTTGAAAACTTCGAATTTCTTGGACACCTTAGACTGCCAGATTCATTTGAAAGGAGGAGGAGGGTTAATTCCTCTAAAATTCATAGTGTAGAACCTCCAAGATTCATACTTAGCATTACCCCAAATAAAAGTCCAGGCATCTTTATCCTGCTGAAAAGGTTGTGATTGCGCTAAAAGGTCTGAGAGAGACTGTAATTCTTGAGCTGCTTCTTGCGAAAGGGGGAGATGGAAATGGTCCCTGACATCAGAGCTGGAGCAGTACTGCGCCACTGAGATCTCCTGATTTTTGGCAAAAGAGAAGAGTCTTGGGAACTTGTTCATAAGAAGATCTTGATTCCAAACATCAGTCCAGAGTTGGACTGTGTTACTTGGGCCAACTGTTGCTGAAGCAATTCCTCTATAATGGTCACATAATTTCATAACATCTCTCCACCAGAAGGAGCCACGGTCTGAACAGGCATGAGGAATAAGATCATTGGAATAATGCTGGTTCCAAATTAACTGCCTCTTTGTTATAAAATTTATGTAAAAACTTCAACAGAAGAGCTTCATTCATGATTCTGAGATCCTTTAAACCCAAACCTCCTTTGTCTTTGGGAGTGGTCACTTTCTTCCATGCAACAAGGGGCTTACCTTTTCAAGCTATACCTGATCCTCTCCATAGACCATTCTTCCTAGCCCTGTCAATGGTGTTGAGCACGGAAGCATGCATTTTGACTGTACACATAGCGTAAATGGGGATGGAAGAGACAGCATTATCAACAAAGGTTAGTCTACCTGCCATAGAGAGCCAAGAGGTTGCAGCTGAAAGTCTTCTTTCAATTCTAGTCACTAGAGGGGTAAAGTCTTCTACTCTTGGTTTAGTAATCCCCATAGGCAGTCCCAGACAAGGGGAAGGTTCCCAGCTGGCAGCCAAACACCCCAGCAAGAAGCATAGCCTTGTCTTCTGAAATATTAATTGGAAGGATGCAGGATTTTGCATAATTGACAGCAAGACCTGTAGATTGGCTGAAAGTGTGAAGTATACCCTTGAGGCAGAAGAGTTCTCTTTGACAGGCTTTCAGAACAAGGATAGTGTCATCTGTGTATTGAACAATAAGGAAATCATTTGTATGTGACAGGTTAAGAGGGTGAGTGAGAATTCCCTGACTGGCTGCCCTATTAATAAAATGTTGGAGAATGTCAGCTGCTAAAACAAAGAGTAATGGGGAGAGGGGGTCCCTTTGCCTGACACCACGCTGACAGTGAAAAGATTTTCCTGGGATCCCATTCAGTAGGATGGAGGAGAAAGCAGAACCAAGAATCTCATTGGGAACCAAGTTGTATATGTATTCATTGGACGATGCAAAAGGCCAAAACATATCAATATTCTAGGATACTGCATTTCATTTCGAAAACCCTAGGAACTGCTTTCTGGGATCTTACACATACGTGAACGGCCAAAAGTATTTTACTTATTCTAACAAAGCCATGAAAACTTTAAAAATGACTAAATATACATGATACCGGTACAGCCGTACATGCTGTTGCCACATGTGGAATTCACAAATTAAGGAAAACTCGTAACAAAATACCAACAACTGACACTGGAGAAACGCTGACCAGTTGTTAGGGCACTGTCAACCTAGCCTACAGATCATTTCCAATGAAAAGCATGCCTGTTTGACCCCAGGCGCTAATCTACAACAGAAGCAGGGACAACCAAGTATCTTTTTGTCCCGACGGCTCCTTGACTTAATTGGCTAAGGGCCCGTTTGGTTATCTGGAAAGGAATTGATTTCTACGAATTAGATTCCAAGAATTAATTTGCTTAGAATCCAGTCAGCTGGAAATTGATTCAGTACCATTATTCTTGTTTCTTGCAAATAAAATCAAATGTTGTTTGGGTACTTGAATCAGGAATTAGTATATTAATTAACTGTAAGCAGAGCACGGCATTCTCAAATACATATACAGCTGGAAGTAACCTAGTGCTCTGCTCACTCGCAGCTACAAACAACTCATTGCTAAGAACAGCTACAAAAATCTGAAGTAGCTCTCCAAAAACCGCAGTGCTCTGTTCACTCGTAGAAAACATCAGTAAAAGTTCATCTGACTTTGAACTTTGAACATATAACATGATTCACGGACGACAACAGGAAAAGAACAGAGCAAGAACAATCTGGATTCATGAACATTGAACATCTAATACGATTCTAAAATATTAAACATTGAACATATAATAGGATTCCATGAACATAGATAGAAGCCCACAAATAGAGGATTCCAAGAACATTGAAAATTGACTTTGTTGGCTTCAATGATTTTTTCTTGCCAATGTCACCCAATGTCACCAGATCAAAATCGACATTATGAATTGTGTTCATTACATCTAACATAGATCCAATTCTGTATTTTAGATTTGAAAATAATCACCCAATGTATAGATAACTTGATATCCAAATCAGTTCATTACATCTAAAACAGAGCATCACTAACATCTAAGACTGACAACCATACAGAACAGAGGAACCAGAATCAAAGACGAAAAAGGATGGATTCAGTTGCAAGCACAGGACCGATGGAGATGGCACAGAAATGTTGCGGAACCAAAATCAGATGACATACTCTGGTTGTAACTTGTTAAGCTGTAAAAATGCAAACCCACTTAAACTCAGGATATCTTACAAGATACGGTACACAAGAATCATTTTCAAACTCATTTTCAGAAACCTACTATTTCAGAACTATTTTAGAACCTACTAAATTTCAGAAGCTGCTAATCACACCCACAGCTCCACCAAACAAGTAGCTAATATTTGACGGAAACCTAAATTTGACAATTGACAAACCAGACACCACATTATCTGGGCAAACTGACACCAGTCAAACATGCTAGGAGTTGATAGAGAGGGAATGGGAAGTCATATGAAATTACTTGCTTGGCCATGCTTGAAAGGCTTCGAGGTGCGTACGGTGGCATAGAGATCTAGATCTCGTGGACTTGTGGATGGTGGTACCATGGCAGCGTACTCGTGACTGTGGTGGCGTGAAGATCCTGGAGTCGTCGGAGACCTGGCCTGGGGGCAACAGAGATCCTGGTGGCGGCGTACTCGTGACCTGGAGATAGTGGGTCCGGGATGCACACAGGGTGGCGGGGAGAGGTAGCGCGGTGGTGGCGGCAGGGAGGGCGGGGTGAGGTGGAGTGGTAGGGTGGTGGCGGTGGCAATGAGGTGCGGTGGGGGTGACTGGGAGGGCAGTGGTGAGTCGGGGCCACAGGGGCTGTTGTGGATTCCAGGGATTTCAGTCAGGTTAGGATGGAAACGGGAGCATGTCTCCAATTCCACCATCGGAAACATGTCAAAATGGTTAAATGAATTCCATAAACAGTCAAACATGACAATACCTAAAATTGAATTCAATTCGACCCAATTCAGAAAAGCCAAATAGACTTAAAATTTTTTTTTCTTCGTTACCACCAATCGTCCTCAGAGGATCTAAAGTTGGCAAGCACATTTCACTCTTGCCTGTTCGAACTAGCAATATGAATAATTGTAAAAATCTAAGCTATTGTATTACAAAGTAACAAGAATAATTGTTCTTTGGAGTGACAATCAGGTGGAAGTAAAATTGTACTCTGCGGCACCGATCAACCAACACAAGTTTTGTGCACAGTTTTATGATACGGTCCTCCTTTCTATAGAACCATGAAGCAGGAATGTAATGTCATGTAACTTTCTGGTTTTAGAACGAGTTTAAAATTTCCCAACACTTTCTACTCCTATAGGTGTAGGTTTATGTGTATGTGTTTTTTTCATGTTCCACCCCACCAGCTACTTCTGCATTTTATAGCCTATTTTTCTGATGACTCTTGTATTAGTAAACACAGCTGCCCTCCGAAAGGGAAATGAGTGAATGCGCTTGCTTCGACTCTGTAGATCATGTGTGTTAATGAATATCCTTGAAGCATGCGGTAGTACTTGCTCCGTCCTAGAAAAGATGATATTTTTTACTTTTAAACATCAAGTTTTACTATTCATCTTATTCTAATTTTTATGCAACTACAAAAATAATAAATCATGATAAAAGTTTCTCTAATGATTAAGAAATTCACAACAACATAAATGATTTTTCACAATTTTTTTAATAAGATGACGAGGAGTCAAACATAATATTCGAAAGTCAAAATGACATTTTTTTTTTGGTGGATGGAATAACAAATACTCCAGAGGAGCAGCGCAACGTCACACAGCTACGGAGGCAGCTGGAGGGAGAAGGCTCCCCTGCCGATAGTCAGACGGCAGAGCGTCTCTAACGTGTGGGTCGCAAGAAGTGGACCCCACAGATGGCCCACACATCAATGGGGAGTTTCTGCCGATGATCCTTGCGCCAGCTGGAAAAGGACGTCCTGCTCACACTCGAGTACTTGGCTCCGCTGGCAATGACCGACGTCCAGGCCGCCACGTTTGTCGTCGCAGACTTTCCTGCTGGAGCGCGGTCAAAAACAGAGCAAGCACGAGCGTGCCCTTCAGCTGCGGATGCCAGGAGGTGCAGCAGAGAGATGGAGGAAAGGCATCATTTAAAACAGTAGAAATAATAGAAATTTTCTCGAGATCTATAACACTTGGATGTTTGCTTCGAGTTGAACTATTAACAGCAGAGAGATGTTTGCTTTGTGATATAGATCTCCAGAGAACTCATAAGATGTAGTAAATTTTAATTTCTACATTTTTTGGCCTAAATTTCAATCGGAATACTCCCAGCTCTGATCAATACCCTTGAAAAGTAGAACCACCACCGTTCTGAGTTATGTCTTGTGAACGAGTGCTACGTCCACTGACACGTACACCGCTCATCATATATATACGCGCAAATTGCACCTCCATATATACTGCATTTCAGTATCACAAAACAAACAACAGAGGGAGGAGAGAGAGAGAGAGTTTTGATTTCCTTAAAGGGCAAAAAGAAAGGAGGAAAAATAATTCATAGAAAATAGTATTGTATCCTTCTATTTAGTACATGTATAAAAAATTAATTTTGTATTTTCCATTTAGTGACACATGTTCGTGGGTACATATAGGAGTACGCTGTGCCATCTTATTATATATAGGACAGGCCAATTGGAAATTAAAAATCATGGTATAGCATTTTTGAGCTCCAAAAGATGAAACTGCTTCACGAATCATGGGAACTTGAAATAGATGACGATAACTGCTTCATGAATAATGGAATGTTTGCTAGTTCATTATTCAATCTCCGTTAGTGGGGCGTGAGAGGAATTGGGAACATGCGCTTCTCAAATGCAAAATTGCATGCATATAATGTTTTACACATACCCTTTGTGTTGATGAATTTTAGTCCCTTTAGCTAGGAGAAACTTTTCAGGCTGTTCTTACCTGATCCTCTGCAGTTATTAATATGATATTATGATTAAAAAGGACTCCTAAATACTATTTAATGTTTCTCAATGAAACTTAGTCTAGCTCTGTAGCTCGATGACAACCATTTGATATGCTTATTATATATAGAAATGTCTATGCAAGTGCTCGCGCATGCGTTGACTCGTTATGATGTGAAGTTGTGCTATTGGGAACTAACTTACTCTATCCGATTTTAAAATTTTTGACAGCATTGACTTCTAACATAAACTTTGATTGTTCATCTTATTAAAAAATATTGTTTTAATGTATAAAATTTTTAGTCATGATTGATAAAGAAAAACAAAAATTTACATATTTGAACAGTTTTATTGAATAAGATAAATGATCAAAATTGATGTACAAAGTCAATGGTGTTAATATTTTAAAATCAGAGGGAGTATATGTATGCATTGGATGATGTAAAAGGCCAAAACATATCAATATTGTAGAATACCGTGTTTCATTTTGAAAAGCCTGGGAACTACTTTCTGGGAACTTACATATAGTATGTGAACGGCCAAATATATTTTACTTATTCTAACAAAACCATGGAAACTTTAAAAATGAGTATAATATATGGAATTAACAAAGGAAAATTTTGAGCTATTGTACTCGCAAAGAAACACTGGCGTTGCCACATGTGGAATTAACAAAGGAAAAATCGTGACAAAATACCAACTGACAATGGAGAAACACTGGCCACTTGTTAGGGCACTATCAACTTAGCCTACAGATCTCTTTGTACCGGCTGCTCTTGACTTCACTGGCGAACATATTGTTTTTCTGCGTTACTACTGGTTCTCCAAGAATACTAGAGTTGATAACCACATGCCAATCTCTGGCCTCTTCGAACTAGCATTACAGATTGTGTCGATAAAAAATTTGAGCCATTGTACTCGCAAAGTTGCAAGAATGATTGTTACATTGGCTGACCGCCATGTGACACTAAAAGTGTACACTACAGCACCTGTTGGTCAACCTAAACAATTTTTGTGCACGGTAACATATTGTGCACTTCCTCTATGCAGAACCACGAAGCATGAACAAGATGCCACTGTAGCTCTCTTGGTTACAGGATGAGGAATGGTATCTTTTCATGGTAGCTTAATATTTCCCGGAGCCTCTTACTCCTATAGGAGCAGGTTTTTGTGTATGTTCTTTCGATCATGTTGCACCCCCCACCAGCCACTTCTCCTGCATTTTAGCCTATTTCCCGGTGCCTCTTGTACTAGCAAATACAGCTGGCCAGTCAAAAGGGAAATGTGTGATGGTGCTTGCTCTGGCTATGTACATGATGTGGGTTAATGAATAATATCCCTTAAGCATGCAATAGAAGCAAATTAGAATTAATTGGCGTGTGGAGTACTGTGTAAATATATAGTTGGGATAGGTTGGGACGCGGGATGGATTTACCAAGTTTCTACTCCCAAATTAACCACTGCATACCAATTGAGTTGTTCGTTTGATTTATTGTACAAAAAAAAACTAGCATAACATTACAATGTAGCTTATTTATACATATTTCTTGCATGAAGAGCTTATTTAGGACCAAGAATATAATTCATACTGTATTCTATCTCTTCTCCAGGAAAGAATTGAGGTATACATTTGGAGAATGAAGTCCTTTCTCAAAACCTGGAATATGTTATTGTTACACAATGGCATCAAGAATCTTTAGGGAGAAGTATAAATGTTATGTAATGTGAACCAAGGTCTATAATGTAACCGTCAACATCAAAGCAAAACACAAAATATATGATGTGGCATAACTAAACTTCTTTTTGCTTCATG
The DNA here is from genome assembly GCA_001602315.1 of Zoysia pacifica. Lineage (NCBI taxonomy): Eukaryota > Viridiplantae > Streptophyta > Magnoliopsida > Poales > Poaceae > Zoysia > Zoysia pacifica. Next base: position 13,895 of record BCLH01001853.1, on the reverse strand, counting down.
CTTTAATTTGTGGCTTTTGTGACGACAAAAAGCTGCCTCGTGGTGGTAAAGGAAAGGACCTGGTACAACATTTCCTAATGCCTAACTTTGCGATATACTAGGTCCCTTTTGGCAGAGATTGTACATAGATTTTTCCATTGATTTTTTAACTATACCAAACAGTATATGAGAGAGCCATTTTTCCTTATTTTAGGGTGAAGCTGTATGAAAAAAAAGGAGAAGCAGGAGCCATCAAAATGTAGCTTCAGTGGCTCTCCCTGTCCGTGTTGGCACTCAATATTGCAAATTACTCCAAGCTTTTAGTACATAGATACCACGGAGAAGCCGATTTACCAAATGTTTCCGGATAAACCAAAGTCAAAGAAGCCTTTTTCAAAGAAGCTAGAGCCAAATCCTAAATGCTTGAAAGTTTTTTCTTTCTATGTATTATTGTCATTCTTCTTCGTTGCAGCTTGAAATTACTCTGGTACTGACACGCTCAACATTTGGAGTATGACAGTTCTAGATATCAAATATATATATTAGTACCTCAAAACGTCATGTACTGTAGACAAATTTCGCTTCTATCATCTAATCCTTTTGGCTGGTTAATTACCCATCCACAGAGTACATGATACTACAGATTTGACAATTCTAATCATGAATGGCGGAGACTAGTGTAGTGGAGAGAGTCTGCCAGATCAAAATGAGTCTCTGATACCAGATGTAAGCTACCGAAATGATTGGAGACGGAATAGGAAGAACAGAGAGGAACTTGGGGCAGGGGAAGAACTGATGAAGTAGTTATGGAGTTGATACAATATTTTTATCCCTGTGCTTTCCACTGTCCTCTTCCTATATAGTGATCACGCGACACACAACGCACGTCATCACTTTGGCACAACCCAGATTGGGCCTGGTGGCTCGCATGGTCCTCTTGTCTTGGTCGGATGGCTGAAAAATGATCCAATTATGGCTACAGGAGCCTGTCTGCATTTTGTTCTCTACCGTAGGTGATTTGGTTCCCTCAGCCAAGTACCTGGCGTTCAAGGCGTACCGCATGGCCGCGCGAGCAGCGACATTTCTCGCATTCAAGGCATTAACCGGCTCCTCTCCACGACAGTCGTCAGCCATCGCAGCTCGAGCACGCATCTCTGGAGGCAGCTAGAGAGCGATGTTGGGGCCACACTCGACTACAGCTTGGCACCGCCGGCCATGCATGGCCGACGTCCAGGACACCATATACAGGGTGCTGGCGCTCAAGACCGCGCGCTTATTTATTTATTTATTTATTTTTGAAAGAGGGATTTTTATCCCCATGCGGATGCGCTGGCTGATAGTCGAACCCACGAACTTCTTCAACCAAACACCACCGTTAATGCCTGTATCCTACTATTACCTCCACGTCAACAAGCAAATTAAGTGGTGTATTCACGTTTTCTTGCATGTAACCAAGGTTCAAATGCTTCTTGAATTGTACTCATTGCACTGGTGTTTACACACACTCTCTCTGTTTTTTAATTCTCTCTGTTTTTTAATTGATGTCGCAGTTGACTTTTAAATTCAATTTTGACCATTTGTCTTATTTAAAAAAATTTAATAAATTTTATATATTTTAATATAATTTGATTTATTATTAACATTATTTGAATCACAACTTAAAATTTTACATATTCGAACAAATTTTTTAATAAAACAAATAATTAAAATTGAATTTAAAAATTAGACATCAATTAAAAACGAAGGGAGCACTGTTCTAGCACATAGCCGACCAGGACGGGGATGGGACACAGCTGCTACATATCGACGACGAGGGAACACCAGTCTTCCATCGGCTGTGTGGACACCGATTGCGGCGCGCCTACGGTCCAGAGGCGCCGATGCTCTTGCAGCCGGCAAGGCCACGCCATCAAGAATTTCCTGTTGCATCGCTTCCAGAGGGTCAAAAACCGAGCAAGCAGCAGCGTGCTATTCAGCTGTGGATGCCACGAGGCAGCAGAGCAGTGGAGGTAGCGGATCGTTTAAAACAGATGATATATAATAGCAGGATTATGATTTTTTCCCCCTTATTTTGTATAACACCTAAGGAGACTAGGCAATTTTGAAAGTTAATATGTGGTTCCACAACAAATAATAGAAATTTTCCACCCATGCTGATGTTTGCTTTATGATACAGTTCAATAGAAGAAACGATGTAAATTTAATTTCTACATTTTTGGTCTAAATTTAAATCGGGATGTTTTTCCACCTCTCATCAATACCATCGAAAGTGGAAGGACGACCGTGTTTTGAAATATGGCATGTGACGAGTGCTATGTCCCACTGACACGTACACACACAAATTGCACCTCTATATATTCTGCATTTTCACTATCACGAAACAAACACGAGAGAGAGAGAGAGAGAGAGAGAGAGAGAGAGAGAGAGAGAGAGAGAGAGAGAGAGAGAGATTTTCCTTCTATTTAGTAAATGTACTAGAAAATTAATTTTTTTCTCATTTAGTGACACATGCTAGTGGCGCTATTAAAAATTTGGCAAATAGGAGCAGTAATTTATTCTTCTTCTTTTTTAAAATTTACTAGAAAATTAGTTTTCCAATTCTTTGAATGAAACAAAATAAGAAAAATTTGGCAACTGTCGATCACACTGGCCGTACATAAAGGAATAGGCCGTGCCACCCTATTATATATAGGACAGGCCTCTTGGAACTTAGAAATCATGGGAGCATTTTGGAGCTCCAAAAGCTTGTATATGTGCAATAATTGAAATAGATGATGATTACTACTTCCCGAAGAATGGAATCCCTACTAGTGCATTATTCGATCTCCATCAGTGGGGGTGAGAGGAATTGGGATCAGCCTATCTTCACAAGTATTGAATTGCATGCATGTAATGTTTTTGTATATACCCTTGTGTTGATGAATTTCGGAGTCTCTTGCTAAGAGAAACTTTTCAGGATGTCCTTACCTAACTCTGCAGTTGTTAATCTGATACTATGAGGAACAAAACTCCTGCAAAATACTATTCAGTATTTCTCAAGGAACTGCTTTCTAGAAACTTACACAAATGTGAACGTACGGCCAAAAGTATTTTACTTATTCTAAAAAAGCCATGGAAACTTTAAAAATGAGTAAATATACATAGTACCGGTATAGCCATATAGGCCGTTGGCACGTGTGAAATTAACAAAAGAAAAATCATGATGAAATACCAACCGATACAGTGGAGAAACGCTGGCCAGTTGTTAGGCCACTATCAACTTGGTCGATAGATCATTTCCAATGAAAAGCATGCCTGTTTGACCTCAGGCGCCAATCCAGAACAGAAGCAGGGTTCACCAAGTACTACTATTTTTTTTTTGTTCCGGCTCCTCCTTACTTCATTGGCTAAGATTTTTTTCCTTCATGGTTACCACCGATCTTCCTCAAAAGAATCCTGGAGTTGGCAAGCACATTTCACACTTCTTGCCGTTCGAATTAGTACTATGATATTATTACCACTGTAAATCTAAGCTACTGCACTGACAAAATTGCAAGTGCGATCGGTCTTGGGAGTGACAACCAGGTGGCATTAAAATTGTACTCTACAACACCTACTGTGGATCAACCAAGTAGATCAACCAAAACAAGTTTTGCGCACGGTCTCATGATGTGATCTTCCTTCACGAAGAACCAGGAAGTAGGGAGAAAATGCAATTGTAGCTATCCTGGTTCCATGATGAGGAAGAGAGAATTCCCTGTGAGCCAAAAAAAAAAAAATCCTAATTCCTTCTCAACCACTGAAAAATTTGTTTTCTCTTCTATGCCCCCGGTTGAGATTTTACTTTTTCTATATGCCACTTCTGAGTAAAAAAAATACTCTGAAACATTTTTCCATCAAAGATGTAACATGAAATCAATTTTTATAAAAAAACTAGATCACAAAAGAGAATTACTTAGACTTTTTCAGAATTTTATAAACTTCTTTAACACATCTAAAAAATTAGGGTAAGTTAAATTCGTGTGACAATTTTAATTTATAATATATGTTGAATTTGCAGTGGACCTAATAACAAAAGTTATTCATCCATATACGTTCCATCACCATAAAACTTGGCATGAATATTGAAGCAATAGAAGTTATGTTTCATTGAGCCATACTAAAGTTGAAAAAACAATTTCCCCAAAAATTAAAGAAAATGACTTAGGAATGGCATATAGGGGAACAAAAAGTTGAACTGGGGGCAAGGGAAAGTAAATTTTTCAGTGGCTGAGAAGAAATTAAGAGTTTTTTCAATGGCTCACAGAGAATTCTCTCCAACCAGGAATGGTATCTTTTCAAGGTAGCTTAATATTTCCTGGGGCCTCTTACTCCTACAGGAGGAGATCTATTTGTCTGTGCTTTATTCATGTTGCACCCCACTAGTTACTTCTCCGCATTTTATAGCCTATTGCGCCGGCATCTCTCGTACTTAGCAAATACAGCTGGCCCACCAGAAGGGAAATGTGTGACGGTGCTTGGTCCGACTATGTACGTAATGTGGGTTAATGAATATCCTTGAAGCGTGCAGTGGTAGCAAATAAGTATTAATTGGTGTGTGGAGTACTGTGTAAGTGGATCACTGAGATCTATTTTTACATGAGTATATATTATTGTGTATATATATTGATAATTTATAGTTTTTTTATAAGAATTGTATAGGAATTTCAGATCTGTTTGAAATACAATAATTTTCTTTGTTTTTGTGTTTTTCTATGAAATTGAACTAGTTCTTGTAAAATTCCTTCGAGATTCCTGTGTTGCAAACGAGATCTTTATAAGAATCAGTTCAATTTTTTAAAAAATACAGAAAACATGAATTTTTTCTCTAATCTAAACGAAGCTTTAAATAGAGCCAAATTTACTTTTAACATGAATTTTTCTCCAATTTAAAGCAGGGGCGGACCCAAAGGGTAGTCCATGTGGGCCATGGACTACCGTAGAATTTTAGCAAATAAAATTTTAATACCAAATATGAGCATTTGTCTATGTTTAAGCAAAAGTTTTTCACCTTTTCTATTTAATTTGTGGTAAGAAATTTTAGGATGCACACCCGGCAAAAAGATACTAGGTCCGCCACTGATTTAAAGGAACCCATTCAATGAAGCTTGCTCAGTTTTATTATAATCATTTTTTAATAGGGTTCCATTATCCTTTTCAACTTGATTACTTCGTAATTGATATGCGTACACAAGAAAGATTATGAAAAATGCACAATCCATTATGTTAGTTGAAACAAACTAATATATCAGATATGATGATATAGCTTATGAAATTTGTGCTAATTCTTTCACTAGCAACTGCTATAGTGTTGAGAGGGTATTTTGCTCAATAAATTATATACGTGAAGAAAAAACTAAAAAATAAAATGGGAGGTTAATACTTGAATGATTATATGGTTGCACTTTCCTACAAGCGTAGTAAATTATTATTTAGATTGAGTATGTATTGGATAAAAGTAATTTTCTATTTTTATGAGATGTTACAACATTTGGAGTTAACCACAGCCGTTTATTTTGATCAGATATGACGGTTAAAAATAGGAAGCTATCTAGTCAAATGTACCGAAATAGTGGATCCGGTACCGAAAATAGTGGACCCGATACCAATTTTAAAAATCGGTACCGTAACATGTCTTTTTTATTACATAATTTTTTTAGTAGATCAGGAATACCCGACTCTCGTTTCCTGAGTCCGCCACTGAAGTGGATATATGTTGGGACGCGGGATGAATTTACCAAGTTTCTACTCCCAAATTATTGAACCACCTCATCCAAATGAGTTTGTTCGTTTGATTTGTTTGTACAATAACACTAGTATAGTATTGCATGATAGCAAAACATAAAATGTATAATCTACACCGTAACTAGACCTTTTTTTTTTGTTTCATGCTTTAATTTGTGGCTTTTGTGACGACACAATGAAAGGAGGTTTTCTTTTCAAGGCAGTCACCACAGATATACTATGCAATGAAAATGCCGAACACTCGGATCCTGGATGCGCATGCAAGCATTTCAGTAATGTCCACAGGCGAACCCTTAACTTGGCCGGCTGACACTTTGGTCCCTCTACAAAGACTAAACGCAGACTTGCCTCCTTGATTTGGGTCACATCACAAGTTCAACCGGGTCTAAACCTGCACCTTAATTAATATCTTGCCTCGTGGTGGCAAAGGAAAGGACTTGGTATCCCATTTCCTAATGCCTAACTTTCCAGTAGACTATGAGATGTGTTATGGTATTTGGAGTTAATAATAACTGTTTATTGAATTAGATTTAACAGTTAAAAATAGCGAGATACCTAGTCAAAGGTATTTTAAGCTGTGAACTGGTAAAAAAAATAGTGAGCTTAGTATTAAAATTTGAGGTCTCGAGTTCGAATCTTGATGGGTACGTTTTGAGAGCTGCACGTGAAGGAGAGTGTTGAAGTATGATGCATTGCCCATTTTTCCCACCAATTTAAACTTTTGGGGTAAACTCAAACTGAAGCCTTGAGCACCGTGCACTTGGCATGCGTAGCGCGGTAGTCGACCTCAGCCGCTGCACGAGTTTTGAAGTACAAGAACTCCCACCGGGTTCAGCTTTCATGTTATTTTGTAGTCAATTTATCATCATCCTGCCATCACGCACGAAGGCAGTCCAAGAGTGACGAAGTTTTGGTGGTAGCTTCTGCCCCATCGCCTCTTATTCCTATAGTAGCAGATTGATACTTAGTGTTTCATTTTCATATTTCACCGTACCAACTCACTCGCTTCCATTTTATGCTGCTCCTTCTACTGGTCATGGCCCATGGGGAGGTGTGCTGGTATCAAAACATATGGTCGTCAATGCACACTAGAAGCATAGAGTGGCAAGAAAGTTATTATTGTGTAGAATGCAGTGTGCAATATGGAGATGGGTTGTGTGCGTGACAGCGACGAATGAGAAACGAATGAACGAAATGACAAGGCTGTCCCTAGTGGAAAAGGATATGTATTTTTTCTCTTGGGGTAGTGTTTAATAAAAATAATAAATAATGATACCATATGGACCGGAGCACCTCTTGCTGTACGTTGCATGTTTTTTATAGCACAATATCATTTTAAAGCATCTAATGGAAAATGCTGTTAATACAGCAGGGAGATGTGAGCATCAATACATGGAATCAAAAATTACTTCTGAGTTTGGTCAAAGTCAAATTTTATCAATTTTTACTAATAGTATTTAAAAATTTAAATAATTTCTAATATAAAGAGTTACGAAAGTCTATTTCAACAAGAATCTAGTAACATGGTCTATATTATGATAAAATATTATTAATTTTCTATTAATAATGGTTAAAGTTAAAGGACTAACTAAACTCAGAAATGCTTATATTTACGGATGGAGGTTGTAGTTTTTGAAGCCTTGTGACTTCCAGGGTATGCATTGGGCAGGGTCAACGGTATTGTTTAACATGGTAAAACCAACTCAGAACGGTTTGGCTAAAAACTGTGAAAAGTGGAGAAATAGTTGAAAACCACGACAAATTCACAAATTAAAGTTCAGATGATGTTTGGTGAAACCACCAGTTTTTTTAGTAGACTGGTTTCATCGGTTTATCGACCAATTTCACTGGTTTTATCGGCTTTGGAGTTTAAATTTTGAAACCCATTGGTTTCACCGGCTTACCCTAAGTATTATCGGTTTATTGATTGGTTTTATCGGTTTTCTATTTTTTTCCAAATTTTAAAATTTTCAATCAGGCAGGTTTTTGAACGGTTCGGTGAATACTGATCTAGAATTGTCTGAATCAACAACATATCAGATAAAGATTCTTCCCATTTGAGATGGATAAACAAAAGGTGATTTACCAATATTCAATATAAAATGAAAAAAGAATCAGAAGATTGGTGAGCATTAATTTTAATTTGTTTGATGAAACATGAAAAATGCAGAGTATAATTAGATGGATTCCGTAAAACAACCATGATGTTAGTATTGTGTTTGTAATCTTAAGGGCGCAATATAGTCAGACCATGTGAGCCCATCTTCTGGAATCTAGAGACACTATTTCTTGGAGCAAAAGACTACTTGGTCATACACTTTTCTAGCCATAGGAGCATTTTGGTGAATGATTAAACGGATGTGCTGCTATACTAAGGTGATTGCGCAACACCGCAGCTTATTGAGCTGCGAGTACCACCTGCTAAAAATGCATACGCAGGGGCGGCTCACGGGCATGGACATGAGAGCGACGGCCTAGGGCCCAAGCTAGAAAAGGGCTCAAAAATTTTATGCATATTATTTTATATAAATATAGTCAGCCACTACAAAAAAGTAAGCCCCTTTTCAAATGCAGAAATTTTATAAGAATTATACAAAAATTTTATGGGATTCAATTTAATTTCACAAGAAAAATATAAGATTTAGAAAAAAAATTCCTTTGTTCTAAAGGGGCTAGCAGTCTGATTTGATGCGGAGACGAGCTGCCAACATATATTACGTACATTCTATCTTTTTTACTCTTCTTAATTCTTGTACACACATCTAAATAAGTTATAAAATGGAACGAAAGGAGTATCTTTAGTTAGTTATCAACAATAAAATATATCTGTTGCTAATTTTTTTTATTGTATACCCATATTATAAGAGTATACATTTTAGACACATTCAGAAGTTCTAAAAGCGGCTGCAGCTGTGACTGTGGCAGCATCGCATCAGTCTCTTCACTTGTGCTACAGTAGTAAAGTATTGAATGGCTGCTGCGGCAGCTGCTAATCTAAACATACTCTAATCAAAGGCCCAACCACTAAGTTCACCGAAAATGTAGAGCCGGCACTCTGCGTACGGGTTTTGTAAACACATCATCCATCCGGCTTCGTCGGTGAAGTTGGTGCTAGGAGGAAGAATGGAATCCATCCATGGTAGCGTATTTCCCAATGCCTCTTACTCCTAACCAGATGTATGTTTGTACCTTTTTCAGGTTGTGTTGCTCCTCATTACCATCATTTTCTCATCCATTCGTGTTGATCTTTCTGCTAGTGGTAGCAAACTGACCCTACCTACACGGAAATGTTAGAGGGTGGTCATCCTCAATATATAATGATTTGAAATATTGTATCCTTGAAGCGTGCAGTTGTAAAGCTTCGTGTGTGGACCTCAAAGTTATGAGATAGGACGAGCCTAGTCAGTACTCTCTCCGGTTTTAAAATATTGACACTATTAATTTTTTATATCAAATTTGAGTATTCATCTTATTAAAAAAAATTCAAATGTGTAAACTTTTGTTATAAATCATTAGTGGAATTTAAATCACAGCTAATAATCTTACACATTGAAACAATTTTTTAAATAAGACAAATTATCAAAGTTGATATTAGAAATCAACAGTGTCAATAATTTAAAACCGGACGGAGTAATAATTTTTTTAAACCATGGATGCATAACAGTGTCATTAGATATCTTGATTTATAAGATAATTTGGGATGTGCGGAATTAAGCTTTTAATGATGGTAACAATGAAAAAAAATCTACTCATTATCACTTATTTCAAGAGATTAATCCTCATTTTAAGAATTCTCCAAAATAATATGGGAAAATTATTTTGTAGGAATTTCAACAAGAAATGGTATAAACATTCTTTTATCTCGAGAAAACATAGAATATTGAGACCCTGCAAAATTCCCATAGAAGTTCTACAGTTCAAAAAGATAACTGTTTCCATCAAAATGAATTTGACCTCCAAATGAATTTGATGTTTCAGGAGCTACTCTCTACACTCTAAATGTGGCAACCTGGAGAACATAACGGTTTAGTCAAGTGCTGATTCAGAACCGGACGAAACTGATTAACCACATGATTAAGAAAGTAGAACCATGGATTCTCCACTAATATATTAATTGGCAACTGGTTACACAAATTTTATTTCATTGACTCAAAGAGAGAAAGAAAATAAAATCTAATCATGCACACTACCATAAAAAGCTACATATGCTTTAGTTATATGCCAATTTATGGATCGAATTTGCAAAGCTCTATGCGTGCACTTGATTGCCATGAAAGAGTTAGAATAATGCAGGTCACACGCCATCCTTACGTGGCTTCTATTCTTGCCCCTTTACAGCGATCATCCACTCAAGCATGGTGCTATACCCATGGTGCTCGAGCCGATCAACCATGATCAGGTGCACTCCTGCACGCTTGGCCTGCATGGTCGTCGACCTCAGCCACTGCGCGAGCTTTGAAGAATTTCCACCAGCTCCAGCTTTCATGTTGTTTTGTAGATACTTCATCATCCTTCCACCATGCAGGGAGGCAGTCCGAGAGTGAAGCTTGCGTTGTAGTAAGTTTTGGTGGTAGCTTTTGCCCGATCACCTCCTATTCCTATATATAGTAGTAGATCAATAATTTGTATTTTTTTTTTATGTTTCACAGGGCCACCTCACTTGCCTCCATTTTATGCTTCTCCTATAATGGTAGACGGAGAGATGGTGCTAATATCAAAATACATGGTCGTCAATGGTACTCTTGAAGCACAGTACAGTGTCAAGAATGTTATTATTGTGTAGTGTGCAATGTCTAATGTCAAGGAGGTTGTGTGTCAATGCTGAATGAGACAAGAACGAACGAACTTTGCCTAATGAAAATGAATATATTTATCTCTTGGAGGTAGTATTCAATAAAAACAATAATAATGAAACCACCTGATCTGGAGCACCTCATGCTGCATGCTGCAGGTTTTTATAGCACATGGCCATTTCAATGCACCTGCGGGAAATGCTATTATACGACAGGAGATGTGAGTATCAGATCAGCAGGATCAAAATCTGTTCTATTCCAATAAACCTTGGGACTTCTAGGGTACGCATCTGTCTTAGGGTTAATGGTATCATTTGATGCAGTGAAACTGGTTCGGAGCGGTTTGGCTGAGCACTGCAAACACCGGTTAAAAACCGCAGCAAATTCAGATGAACTTTGGTCGAAATTTGGGTGAAACTAGCCAGTTTCTCTTGTTTACTGACAAGTTTCATTGGTTTCATCAGTTTTGAACTTTCAAAATTTGAAACCCACTGGTTTCGCCGCTTACCCCCTCGGTTTTACTTAGTTATTGACTGGTTTTAACAGTTTTTAATTTTTCAAAATTTCTCAATTTTTAAGTTTTAATATTTTAAAACCGAAAAAACTGCCCACCGGTAGAACCCAACCAGACCGGACAGGTGGAAAGCAGCAGGTGCTCTGCAAATATTCAATAATAAAAGGAAAAAGAATGAGATTGGGGATCAATAATTTTATTTTGCTTGATGAAACATGAACAAAGAAAATATAATTAGATGGGTTCCATAAAAGAAATTAGTATGATATTTGTCATTAAGTGTGCAACATAGTCACATCCGTGCAGACGTTGTGATGTCCCTCTTCTCGCACCTTGAGGCATTGGTAGCACATGTCGTGAAGCAAAAGACTATTTGATTGTACTTTGTTCCATCCATAAAGCGTTTAGGCGAATGATCCACCGATGATGTGGCACCACAGCAAGGTGATCAGGCAGCACGGCAGCTCGTAGAGCTGCGAGTACCACCTGCCACAAATGCGTAAGTTTCTGTAAACACATCATCCTTCAAGCTTGATCGGCGAAGTTGGTGCGTTGGAGGAAGAATGGAATCCATCCATGGTAGCATATTTCCCTATATGCCTCTTATTCCTGCTGGACCAGATGTATGTTTGTACCTTCTTCAGGTTGTGCGGCTCCTTATTACCAGCGTTTTCTTATCCATTTGTGTTGCTCTTTTGTCACACCCGGTTTTATGATTAAAACCGAATGATCTTTTATGTATGCCCAGGAACAAGTTTCATACATAAAGTGACTTCATTATTGGCAAATAGAACAATGTCTCGAATAACTAACTATTACAAGAATAGACTAAGAGTCTTATCAATTTACAAACCAAACAACGGAAACGAAACGAAAGCTTCTGGGCTGCACAGGCAGTTGACCGAATAGCTCGCCTAGACGTCGGCTCCAGGGTCTTCAAAGTTCTCCCAAGGTTCTCCCTCTACTGAGCAGCAATTATAAAGGCAAGGTTGAGTACGGATGTACTCAGCAAGTGTGGGAAGCACATGACATGTGGCTATTATCAATGACAGGCAATATAGGTTTTAATTGCATAAAAGCACGCATTAGAGACACACCCTTTCTATTAAGCATCTAATTACTAAGTGAAAGATCTCGTACCTATGACCAGTAAAAATGAATAACCGAATTAGATCACAGTCTCCCACTATGATTAACCAATCCAGCCCAATACCAATACCAGTACTAATTTCCGCTAATCATGTGAGGGCCCATGCAATGCTCATGACCGTGAGCACGGCTGTCCAGACAGTTTTACACTCTGCAGAGGTTGTATAAATTTCCCCACGAGTAGTGAATTCATCTCCTGTTGCCAGGTGATTAAAAGAATCTCTATTATGCCCGTGCCGTCGCACTCGCACACTTCCTTTGGTGTGAGGGCCAAGAGATCACTACAAGGCTTTTCTATGACTTCCGCCAGCTTGTACGTGCCCACTAAGGTTTCACCCGTCGGGCACTAACCGGAACCCGAGAGGCCCCCTCTTGTGCCGAATGGTTCCCGGGAGTAACCCTCCTTTCCCCACACATCTCACTCCAGCGGATCCAGGCGTAACCCGCTTTCCCCGCTCCACCAGCTGGCACGCACAAAACTGATTTTCATCACTTACTACGCCAGGCCGCGCCCATTCTTGGCATCGTGGCTGCACGGAGATACATGGGTGGTCGCTCCACGAACCGGTCCTTAGATTTGGGGAGATAACTTACCCAGGAACAATGCCAGTAACCCTGCACACAGTCCTACACCAACCATATCGCCCCAAATCATCACTATCAAGTTGCTATTAATCTCCCATTAATCCTCGTGAAGCATGTATAATGGTCTATTTAACACACCCAACCCGACAGTAGCAACCTAAGCATGTGATCTACCCAACAATAAGTAACTACGGTGACAAGGCATAATATGGAAGACTAGGAATTCCTACTAATAGGGACGCAATCAAATTGACACAAGCATGCAACTACAAGATAGATGTTTTGGAAATTAGGCGCAAGATGGTCAAGGACACTTGCCTTGCTGCTCTTGGGAGTAAAAGTCAGCGGCCTCGAACTCTTGTTGCTGGAAGTTTTCGACGAACTGCAGCTCCGGGACGAAGTCACCTAACGCACAAGAACGCAAACAATCAACCAATGCAACAAAACAGAACAATATCAGTATGAAGATGTCATGAATGCATAGGTTATTCTGTTACGATCGTTTTGATATATTATTTGTTTCAATCGGAGTTACGGATCAAAAGTTATAGCATTTATAAGGTTCAGAGGCTAATCTGTAATTTACAAAATTATTGGAGGACTAAATTGTAATTACCAAAAAGTTCAGGGGCTAAAATGTAATTTTTGTCATTTCGGCAGGGACTAATTTGTAATTAAAATTAATTATAGGGTCTTTTCTGTAAAAGTGCCATAATTAATTATTAATTAATTAATATTATTAATTATTAAATAACTATTAAATAATTATTTTAATTATTTTATTTATTTTACAGATTATTGATTATATTATTATTGAAAGAAAAAGAAAAAAATCCGAAATTAATTAACCTAATATCTAATTAATTTTAATTAAATCGGTATGCTGACGTCATGCTGAGATCGTGCTGACGCAATAAGAAATCTAATTTATTTTTAATTATAATTCGGGAATTAATCTAGACCGTTGATTTCAAAATGAGCGGTTCTGATTATTCGGGCGACGTGGCTCAATGTGGAGTGTCGGATCTGGATCTGATGGGTGAGGGCGGTTGGGTGACGTGGCTTTCTGTGGACGGTTGGATTTTGATCCGGTGGCTGTGATTTAAAACGAG
>BCLH01001852.1:59264-70775 GCA_001602315.1 Zoysia pacifica | reverse complement strand
AGAGTATTTGGTATGCAATCCGATTTTAGATTGGGTGAGGTAACTAGTGGGATTATAGAATCTAGGTAAATAGATTATATAATGATTTGATTATCTAAAACATAATATATCCTGTTTCAAATTCACTGTAAATTTTATATTCTGATTGACTATAAGAAATATTTTCATAATACATTAATTGTTATGTTGTTAAAGTGGATGAAGTTAATAAACCATTGGTCAAAAGAAAATATGGAGGAAAAATTAAACTGAGCCTGGTATGCTTCACCCATGGCCCGATACTCGTCTCTTACCATCCCTGGAACAGATTCATCCGCATGCATATATATTTTACGTCGAATCTCATATATTAACACCCTAGATACCCGTATAGCCTCAGTTATTAAAAAAAATGATCTAGGCCATAGCAACACGGGAATAGGAACCCTAATAACAAGGATGATCGCTTCTGTTACTATAACAATTTGTTTTGTTTTACAACAACTTTTATCTCATTGAAAGTTGCCTAGAGAGGGGTGAATAGGCAACGACAAAAAAATCGACACTTAAAAATAAATTGATAAAAAAACAGAGAGCAAACTAGTCCAGTCAGTCAGACTTGTCTGTTAGCGGACAAGTCCAGTTCTTGCGGATAAGTCCGCTAATCATAGCGGAAAAATAGATCAAATACAAACCCAAAAGGAGACGCGAGACACAAGAATTTTTTACCGAAGTTCAGCTCCACACAGAAGCCTACGTCTCCGTTGAGGAGTTCACAAAGGACCGGGTTGCACTCAACCCTAAACCTCTCTAAGTGACCACAAAGATCAACTTAGTTTTTCAATAGATCGAAAAAGGGTGATACAAACCTCCCCTTCTTTCAATCAAAACCCTATGGGATTCAATGAAGAACGAGTGAAGGAGGAGACATGGATCTCAGAGAGTCTCAAGGCACAATTTTGAAAAGATACGAAAGCTTTTGGTAACCTTAAGATGTGGGAGGAAGAGAGATTATATAGATCAATCAAAGATGACCTTTCAAAAATGCCAGGAGTGGACTAGTCCGCAGGTCCGGACAAGTTCAGACATCGGGCTCAATGGTAACATGATCATCTCTCTGGAGTCCGCAGAGGGTACCGACAAGTCCGCTAGCGAACTAGTCCAGCCGAGCGGACAAGTCCGGTCAGGCCGCGGTGTAACCGCTCTGGAGTCCGCCTGCCCAGCGGACAATTCCAGAGAATAACGGCGTGCTCCAACTTTGGAGTCCACAGGCTTTGACAGACAAGTCCGTGCCCAAACTAGTCTGGAGGAGCGGACTAGTCCGGCTCTGCCAGAGGGACAACTCTTTGGAGTCCATAGCTAGGTCGGACATGTCCGGTGCCGGACAAGTCCGGACACTCGGATGAGTCCAGAGTGACTGCGTGCTCTCTCTCTCTAGAGTCCGGTCATTAGATGGATAAGTCCGTTACCGGACAAGTCCAGAGCCAGTGACCAAACGTAGATAATTTGGATTGAAAACGAAAGGGAAAGTTTGAGCACTTAACTATTTTTAAGACAGAAAATACTTAACTATCTTGATAGTACGGTGGTCATATGACTCAAAGAGATATAAAAACTAAAACCATTAGAGCCAAGGGGCCAACAATTTTTCTCTTCCTTTTTGAGGTTCAATAATCATCATAGACTTTAGTCCCTGCACACATACTCACAAAGAGCCATCAAATGCTTCTATTGTTTGTCATCATTCATTCTAAAAACCACAAGGGATAGATGCACTTTCAATCTCCCCTTTTTTGGGTGAATTGATGACAACCAATAAAAGGCTACAAAGATAAACAAGGATTACAAGTTAAAGAACATATAAGCTCCTCCTAAATGATGCACATCAACACATACTAAGATAGCAATAGAAGCTTATATGAATATCAACTTGTAACCACAAACAATATGCAATGGGATAGATAAACCACAAGCATCAAATCACCACATAAGCAAGTCAAAAAAAACAAAATATTACAAACCAAGTTTTAAAAAGCACACAAGTCCAAAAAGTTCGCACCAACAATAGATAAAGGATAGTAGATAGGTGGAGCTTCTCAATTTCTCCCCCTTTGGCATCTAGACACCAAAAAGAAAAGAAAATGAGGGAGAGAAGCTAGCAGCTACTCCTCGGCATTATCATCACTGGCTGTCTTCTCAGAGTCCTCATTTTGCTGCTGTCCAAAGTAAGCAAGCTCCTCATGAGTGAGATCTGCAAATGGGTCTGGAAGGGGAGGAGCTTCTTCTTCAATGTCTGAGTTGTTTGGTGAATGAGAAAAGCTCTGCTGGCGTTGCCATTCCTTAGTAGCTTTAGTATGCCTCTTCTGAGCAACCCTTTCCTTGTGAGCACGAGCATCCATGTTCTGACAGATCTTGAAGAAACCTTTGAAGATCTTGAATAAGCCACCTCTACCACGAGAATATGAAGGAGGTAAACCGGCAAGCGCTCTCCTAGATGTTGGACGAGTGGGCGGTGGATCTCGAGTAACAACTGCCGGTACATAAGATTGGAGTTTCTTATGCGACTCCTCCTTCTCAAACACCTTTTTAGTGGCCTTCTCGATCATGCACATAATATAGGGTGCATAAACGCATGCCCTATTAGGTTGCTGTGTAATATCAAGAATTTCAGAGAATATGAAGTCAAAGGTGTTGAACTTCTCTTGTCCTGACAACCATTTAATGAGGTTTTTTCCATGACCATGAAGATTAGATGCATCGCCTTCCCTAGGAGCCAAGGTCTTCTTAAGGATACGATGCATTACCTTATAGAAGGGAAGAAACCCAGTAGTGTTTGGCGGAGAGAAGTGAGAAGAAGTGTCATACATGAAGTTCATCTCATTGACATCAAGTACTGGCTCATTGTGAATCCGAGATGGACAAGAGAAACCACCGCAGAACTTGACGATGTTGGCAAACCTTTGAGCTGTCACTGAGTACCTTTTTGCCCCTGTCATCCAAGATATCTTGCCCTCTCCTTCCTGATGATAATAGAGAGTGGCATAGAACTGAGCTATCACTGCTTTGTTCTAAGGGTATTGGAAACCCAAGATGTCCTTAATCCCATGATAAGTGCAAGCATCAATCACTTCATTGAACACTGGGTTATTTTTCTTGGCTATGTACTCCCAATCAACCCACTGCATAACAATCACTAGATTTTTTAGTTTCAGGTACACAGAGAAATAGTAATCTGCATGAAAGTAACTCCAGAACCGAGTATCAACACAATGTTTGGTCTCTTCATAGCAGTTCTCACGACGCATGATCACAGCAGCTGAAGAATTTTTCATATAGTCTACACCTTCCCTGCCCCTCTCATGATCCAGAGGCATTGCTTGTACCATGTTGATAGCCTCAGGCTCTTCTTGGATGTCATCATGGTCAACAACAGGAAGAGAGACCTTACGCTTCTTGGTTCAAACTTTTCTGACAACACGGCGAGAATTGCCTTCACCTGACATGCTGACAACTGCATAGAGTATCAGATTAGAGTGTAATGTGAGGATGATTGATTGAAATTGAGTGAACTTGTTCGACACATTCTGTCTGGCAGCGGACTTATCTGGAGAAGTGGACTAGTCTGGCAACCTGGACTTGTTCAGAGCTTGACAGTGCACATGAAGAACAAATTTGCACAACTTTTAGATCAAACCACAACTCCTAGCTATATTGCATACAAAGCACTTATATCATCCTAGGAGTGACCTCATAGAAGGGATTTGAAAGTTATGAACAAGAACAACCACATTTCAAACTCAAACCCTAGAGAAGAGATTACCTTCGAACGAGGATGAAAAGAAGCGGACTTTTGAGGTTTTGTACTAGTCCGAGGGTGGAGAAGCTTTTTCACGGAATAGATTCACTTTTCACCGGTCGAAATGTCTGATCGCCACGGGGGTCACAAGCTAAGGTTTGGCGTAGGAGAGAGAAAGTGGAATAGTATTTGGGGAGGAAGAAGACTCGGGGTTTAAATAGACCCTGTGGTCCGGACTTGTCTGGGTTCACGAACTTGTCCGCTAGCGGACTAGTCCGGAGCTGCGGACTTGTCCGGCCCACATAGTCTTGAATCAAGGAGTAGAACTTGATATTTGAGGAAGGTTAACTTTTAGAAAATATTTTAAAAAAAACATATCATTATGTAAAGCGTGATCAAAAGCAATCAATCAATAAACAAGGATTACACTTCCCATAATGAAAATTTTCAAAACTTTTGAGGTTTCTAAAACAAAACATGCAAGATATTTTCACAAATCATTTATTTTAAAATCTATCCTATGTCATAACAAATGTGCAACACTTCAAGCACGTTCTGAGAATCAAGGATATTTAGCTCATTTCTAAGTTTACAAAAGCGTCTCTCATCTAGAGGTTTGCTAAAAATATCTACCAGTTGCTTTTGTGTGGATACATGAGAAATTTCTATGTCCCCTTTGATGGAGTGGTCTCTTAGAAAGTGGTGCCGGATGTCTATGTGTTTGGTGCGGGAGTGCTTATAAGGATTGTAAGCGAGCTTTATGGCACTCTCATTGTCACATAGGAGTGGAATACAGTTCAAAGTGTAACCATAATCCTTTAGAGTTTGTCGCATCCATAGAAGTTGAGTATAACAACTACTGGCTGCGACATACTCTTCTTCAGCTGTGGAAAGAGCAACGGAATTTTGTTTCTTAGATGACCAAGACATTAGAGATCTTCCCAAGAACTGGCAAGTCTTCGATGTGCTTTTACGGTCCACTTTGCATCTAGCATAATCCACATCGGAATACCCAATGAGATTGAATTTTGAGCCTTTGAGGTACCATAGTCCTAGGTTTGATGTATGAACTAAATATCTCAAAATTCTCTTCACGGCCACTAAGTGACATTCTTTCGGATCATCTTAAAATCTTGCACACTAACACACACTAAGCATGATATTAGGCTTAGATGCACATAGGTAAAGAAGGGATCCAATCATGGTGCAGTATACCTTTTGATCGACGGATTTGTTCATGTTGAGATCATTGGTAGGCATAGGAGTCTTCATCGGCTTTGCATTTGCCATATCAAATTTCTTAATCATATCTTGAGTGTACTTAGCTTGGCAAATAAAAGTCCCTTTTTTTAATTGCTTCACTTGAAATCCTAAGAAGAATTTCAACTCTCCTATCATAGATATCTCAAACCGTTTAGTCATAAGCTTGCTAAACTCATCACAAAGAGATTTGTTAGTAGAACCAAATATAATGCCATCGACATATATTTGGCACACAAAAATATCATTAGAAACTTTCTTTGTGAAAAGAGTAGAATTAGCCTTCCCTATTTTGAAGCCTTTCTTGATGAGAAAGTCTCTCAAGCACTCATACCAAGCTTTTGGTGCTTGCTTCAACCCGTAGAGAGCTTTGTGAAGCTTGTACACATGATTCGAGTACTTTTTATCTTCAAAACTTAGTGGTTGCTCAACATATACTTCTTCCTTGATCGGACCGTTGAGGAAGGCGCTTTTCACATCCATTTGGAACAGTTTGAAACCATGGTGAGTAGCAAAGGCAAGCAATATTCTAATTGACTCAAGTCTAGCTACAGGAGCATAAGTTTCATCGAAATTCAAACCTTCGACTTGAGAGTACCCTTTAGCCACCAATCTCACCTTGTTTCTTACCACAACACTGTCTTTATTTTGTTTGTTATGGAAGACCCACTTGGTTCTAACAATGTTTTGCTTAGGTCGTTCTACGAGAGTCTAAACTTCATTTCTTGTGAAGTTGTTGAGCTCTTCTTGCATCACCATTACCCAATTCAAATCATTTAGTGCTTCTTTCACCCTAAGAGGCAAAAGACAAGAGACAAATGAGTAATGCTCACAAAATTTAGCAACACGAGATCTAGTGATTACCCCCTTATCAATGTCACCAAGAATTTGCTCGACAGGGTGATCTCGTTGTACTGTTTGTTGTGAATGTTGCACTTATGGTCTAGTCTCGTCACTATCTTCTTCAATGTGTTGATCATGAATGAGAAGCTTGTTGTTTTGATCAACTTCATTATTTGCCTCTTGTTGAACTTCCTCACTTGATTCTTCACCACCCGTCATGCCATGATCTTCTTGACTTGTGGGTGTAGATGACTCTTGATTTTTTTGTAGCTTGATCTCACCAAGTGTCATTCTCTTGATCGCCATGGCCGGAGCTTCTTCATCATCTGTAATTTCATTAACAACTTGCCTCTCTTGAGAGCCATTAGATTCATCAAACGTCATGTCACGTGCTATTTCAACACAACCATTAGTTTTGTTGAATACACGATAAGCGTGAGCGTTTGATCCATAGCCAAGCAAGAACCCTTCATCAACTTTAGGTGCAAACTTAGAGGATTTGGGTTTCTTGTTTAACATATAACATTTGCTTTCAAAAACTCAAAAGTATAAGATATTAGGCTTGTTCCTGGTGAGAAACTCATTGGGAGTTTTCTTTAAGAGTCGATGTAGATATAAGCGGTTGCTTGCATGACACGCAGTGTTGACAGCTTCAGCCAAAAACGATCAGACATCTTATACTCACCTAACATTGTCGTTGCCATCTCGATGAGTGTTCGGTTCTTCCTTTCAACAACCCCATTTTGTTGAGGGGAGTAGGGTGTTGAAAACTCATGCTTGATGCCTTCTTCATTAAGATATTTTTCCACTTAAGTGTTCTTGAACTCAGTGCCATTGTCGCTCCTTATCTTCTTGATTTTTACTTCATACTCGTTTTGAGTTCTTTTCAAAAATGTTTTGAGCACACTCTTCGTTTCACCTTTGTCATGCAAAAAGAATACCCAAGTGAAGCGAGAAAAGTCATCAACAATAACGAGATCGTATTTGTTACCGCCAATGCTAATATACGCCACCGATCCAAACAAATCCATGTGCAGCATCTCTAGTGGTTTTGCGGTCATCATTATGTTCTTGTATGGATGGCTTGCTCCTACTTGCTTTTCAGCTTGACATGCACTGCAAATTTTATCTTTCTCAAAGCAAACATCTGTTAGTCCTATGATGTGACCCTTTTTTTAGAGTTTATAAAGGTTTCTCATGCCAACATGGGCTAGACGGCGATGCCACAGCCAACCCATTGTTGACTTAGCAACAAGACACGTATCCGAGACTACTTCATTAGTAGAGAAATCTACTAGATAAAGTTTTCCCTTCAAGTAGCCTTTGAATGCCACGGCATAACTTTCTCTCTTGTAGACGGTCAATAATTTGTGAACAAATAATTGTAACCCATCTCACACATTTGTGACACGGATAACAAATTGAAGCTAAAAAATTCAACCGAAAAAAATTCGTAATGGAAAGATCATTGGAAATAGCAATTTTTTCAAGACCGACTACCTTTCCCTTTTTGTCATCTCTGAAAGTAACACTGTCATCTTGAGCTTTGTCCTCTTCAATGGATGAGAACATGTTCTCCTCCCTGGTCATATGATTTATACAACCACTGTCAATCACTCAACTTCTTCCACCAGTGGAGTAGTCCTACAAAATAGATTAGGCTTTGTTTTTAAGTACCCAAATTTGTTTGGGTCCTTTCACGTTAGCAACAAGAGATTTTGACACCCACACACAAGACCTGGTGTTCTTGTGGTGTGGCCCAACATATCTAGCAATAACTCTACCAAAAGCATTCTTGATTAGCACATAAGAAGCATCAAAATCATGAAAAAGTTTAACACAATGAAGAGCATTAGTGTTCTTTGGAGGAGATGTTGATGAAGCTTCAATCTTGGCCTTCTAGCTTCCTTCTTTGGTGAACTTCACAAATTCCTTGTCGTTCTTGCTCTTTCTTGCATTGTGACTCTTACCCTTCTCATATCTAATGCCATCTTTAACATGTGGGCGTCTAGTGTTCGTGTATGCTCCTCTTGCGTACTTGGCATTTTTTTGCAAAATGGAGATTTTGCTTTCTTCAGCTTGTGCATTGAGGATTTTGACTTGTTCTTAAAGTTGTACAATGATCTTCTCATCCTCAATCAACTTCTCAATCTCTACATTTTTGCACTTGTCACAAATAGCAATCGAAGGGGGGGCAAGACGCATCTTTCAAAGAAGTTGCTTCTCCTTTAAGTTCGCTAACTTGCAATCTAAGAGAAGAGTAGAGTTTTTTTAAGGTGTTAAACTCCTCTTGAAGTACATCATTAGCAAGTCTAAATGTTTCGCTAGCATTATTAACTTCAGCCAAAGCTTTAGTTAATTCATCTACTTTCTTCCTCCCAAGAGCTAGGATATTCTCAAGATCAAAGTTTCTTTTCTTCTCAAGAATGAGCAAGTCTTCTGGCTTCTCAAGAATATCCTCTTGTCTCTCAATTTCTTTTCTTTGTTTCTCAAGAATGTTCATTAATTCAAGCAAGCTAGGCACACCATCATCATCTTCACTATCGCTAGAGTCTAGTTTAGGTTTTATTACCTTTGACCCTTTTGCCATGAGACAAGTGGGTGCAGTATCTTCTTCATCACTCAAGCTTTCGAAGAGAAAGGTGTTGGTAGGAGTGACGCCTATTGCCAAGGTAGCAATTTCTTCATCGTCGGAGTCGGAGTCGGAGTTCTATTCTTATCCTATGTGGGCTTGTTTATTTTACTTCTTGCCCTTGTCCTTCTTGTACTCCTTGTCACTCTTCTTCTTTTTCTCGTCCTTGTTCTTGGCGTTAGGGCACCCTGCAATGAAATGACCTTACTCTCCACATTAATAGCAAGTTCTTTTAAATTTTCTAGTTGCTGAAGTTCTTCTTGTGGAAGCCACCTTTCTTCACAAACTTCTTAAATTTCCTCATGAGCAGCGTGAACTCTTCACATCACTTTCTTCTTCACTTGAGCTTTGAAGATATACCATCTTCCCTTTAGCTTTGAGAGCTATGCCCTTTTCTTCGGAAGTGGTGTTGCCGATTAAGGAGTTGACCCTTTTTGCTTCTTCATCTTGATCTTGTTGAGCAAGAAGCCATTCGAGTACTTCATCCGTGATGAAGTTCTTGAAGTTCTCCTTTTTTCTAATAAGAGTACACAAATGTGAGTTCCAAGGTTGAAGGGTTTGAAGTAACTTTTTGTTAACTTCGATGTTTTCAAGCTTCACTCCAAGAGCTCTTCTCTTGTTGACGATCTCCATGAAACGGTCACGTACTTCTTGAGGTCCTTCATTCTTCTTCTTAATGAACAAGTTGTATTGTCCTCTTAAGAGATCTTCTCTAGCTTCATTGACGGTGTTCGTCCCTTCATAGATGATCTCAACCTTCTTCCAAATCTTGTGGGCATTTTTTATCCCCATCACCTTTGTGAACTCATTTGGGCTTAGTGTCGAAATGATCATGGAGGCAGCTTGAGCGTTGCGGTGCATGTTGACTTCATCCTTTTGAGTGGGTTCTTTTTCATTCTCGAAGGTGAAGCCTTTCTCTCCAATCTTCAAGATCTGTGACCCCATCGACTCGAGGTAGGTGATCATCCAAAACTTCCAGTGCTCGTAGAAGGTTCCATCGAAGATAAGAATCTTCCCCGAGGCTTGCCCAATCTTCAACTCGGTCTTCAGCTCGTTGTAGTCGAACTGGACGTTGGTGTAGTTCTCTTTGCTTGAGAATGAATCACCGATCTTGTCGGTCGACATCTTTAACTCTCTTAGCTGTTAAGCTATTGAAAAGAGAGTCTTCGCTCTGATACCAATTGAAAGTTGCCTAGAGGGGGGTGAATAGACAACGACCTGAAAATTGACACTTAAAAACAAATTGATCAGAAAAACAGAGAGCGAACTAGTCCGGTCAGTTAGACTTGTCTTTAGCAGACAAGTTCGGTCCTTGTGGATAAGTCCGCTAATCGCAACGGAAAAATAGATCAAACACAAACCCAAAAAGATACGCGAGACACAAAGATTTTTGACCGAAGTTCAGCTCCATACAAAAGCCTACGTCTCCATTGAGGAGTCCATAAAGGACCGGGTTGCACTCAACCCTAAACCTCTCCAAGTTACCACAAAGATCAACTTGGTTTTTCACTAGATCGAAAGAGGGTGATACAAACCTCTCGGATCTCACCACAATGATCTTGATGGATTTCGGGCGATACCTAAGCGTCTAGGAGACGAATCTCTAAGAGTAATTAGCCCTACAAGTCCTGCAATGAAAGATCAAGTGCTCAAAACAAATCAAAGAGATGAAGGACTCACAATCTCCTCTTCCTTCAATCAAAACCCTAAGGGATTCAAGAAGAACTAATGGAGGAGGAGACGTGGATCTCAGAGGGTTTCAAGGCGCAATTTTGAAAAGATGTGAAAGCTTTTGGTAACCCTAAGACATGGGGGGAAGAGAGATTATATAGATCAATCAAGGATGGCCTTCTAAAAATATCAGGAGCGGACTAGTCCGCAGGTTCGAACAAGTCCAGACATCGAGCTCAACGGTAACATGATCATCTCTTTGGAGTCCGTAGAGGGCACGGACAAGGCCGGTCAGACCGCGGTGTAACCGCTCTGAAGTCCGCCCGCCCAGCGGACAAGTCCGGAGAATAACAGGGTGCTCCAACTTTGGAGTCCGCAGGCCTTGACAGATAAGTCCGTGCCCGAACTAGTCCGGCTCTGCAGGAGGAACAACTCTCTAGAGTCCACAGCTAGACCGGACATGTTCGGTGCCGGACAAGTCCGGACACCCAGATAAGTCTGGAGTGACTGCGTGCTCCCTCTCTGGAGTCTCGTCATTGGATGGATAAGTCCGGAGCCAGTGACCAAACATAGATAATTTAGATTGAAAATGAAAGAGAAAGTTTGAGCACTTAACTATTTTCAAGACAGAAAATGCTGAATCCTCTTAATAGTACGATGGTCTTATGACTCAAAGAGATATAAATACTAAAACCATTAGAGCCAAGGAGCCAACAATTTTTCTCTTCCTCTTTGAGGTTCAATAATCATCTGTCCCTGCACACATACTCACAAAGAGCCATCAAATGCTTCTATTGTTTGTCATCATTCATCCCAAAAATCACAAGAGATCCTAGATGCACTTTCACTCATATATTTATCCTGAGTAGTTGTATTTCGTTAACTAAAAATAGTTCTTGTGGGCTCAAAATCTGCGAGATCCAGAAGAGCTCATTGTTAGATTTGTAAAGGGTGTATATGGAGAAATTTTATCTGTCAGATTTGTAAAAAGGGACAGATCTAGATGCATTTTTTTGTGTGTATGTAGTCTAACCAATCTTTGTTGGAGACGTTTTGCTATGTGTACGTAGAAAAAAAATTATGTTTTTTAAATAGTAGAGATGCACTAATATATATACTTTAAAAATGTTTTAAATAAGAATGTTCTTATTTAAAACATTCTTAAGAACGTTCTATATTTTACCTGAAGCATAAACTTTGGATATTGTTTCAAAGCATATTAATTGTTTATTTTAACCACTTGTGCAGAACAATTGTTAATATAAATTGTTAGTGAGCCGCAAATGTGTTAGGTGCATATAGCTGCAAAAATATTTAAAGTTATATATTA
>BCLH01001852.1:22427-43967 GCA_001602315.1 Zoysia pacifica | reverse complement strand
AACATCTATAAGATGACTGCTTATATATATGAAAAAAAATTGTTTGGGTCCTGTCCATCTTCATCCATCAAACCAAACACACCATAATAGTATAGCAAAGTGGTGGCTAGTAAGTTAGTTATTCTCTCATCAATTATATCATTACATCATTTTTTTGAGCCGGTTGAAGTGTTTGACAAAGTTTATAGAAACCTATATTCCCTCTATTCCAAAATAAGTTTAGGTTTGGATTTCGTGCCATCTAACTTTGACAAATGATTTCGATAGATTCGATTAATTTTAAAAATCTAGTATTTGTATTTTTAAATTCATCATAAGAAATACTTCACAATATATAGTATAATTTATACTGTTAAAATTAATTAAATATATTAAAATCATTGGTCAAAGATAATTTTAACTAAATCTAGATATAAAGTTAATCTGGGACAGAGATAGTGATAATGTTAATGCCACTAGATTCGTAAATTATATTTTTTATAACATGAGTACTTATTTCATGTCATATATCCCTATATCCCAAATTACTTATCATTTTAGGTTTTTTTTTCTAATTACTTCTTTCTCTTTTCAATATATATTTCTCTTTTTCCCAAAATATATAGATCTGCTCATCGCTTCATATGCCTATAACCTTTTACCTGTACTTACAGATTGGTGACCGGAGTTAAAATGATATGTAAGGTCTCCTTTGATCAAAGGAATAATTTTTATTTTTTATGTTTTTCATTTGAAATTTATGTACATTTTTTATAAAAATTCTGCATTCAAAGAAGCCCTAAATTGGGATGGGTGAAGTATATGTTGATAGACTTTTTTTCCAATAAATTTAGCCAAACCTGAATTATTCTGACTTCGATAAGTTTGAAAAACAAACTTATTGTGAGATGGAGAAAATGCTTAGAAGTAGTATCGTTCAAAAGGAAATTTAACTAAAAAAAATAAGGTTATATTAGTACATCTAGACGTGTTCTTCGCCTTGCACAAATCTCGACGCCCACCCCTCCCAGACTCACAGTGACGTCGTCTGTCGTCCTAGTCACTTTCCGATCCGCCCAGACCAGCTCGCGTTCTGACCTCCGTCAGATCTCGCCGCCGCAATGGGCTCCGCGCACTCCTCCCAGTCCTCCGTCTCCACCGCCGATGACGACGGCGACGACGAGGACCCCTCGGCCTCCGTCGCCGCAGCCGTTGCTGGGGCGCGCCCTCCCGCTCCATCGCCGCAACTGCCGCCGGTGCGCACGCCCCCGGCGTCGCTGTCCAAGGTTCTGGAGCAGGAGCCCGAGGTGCTCCCCTGCCTCGCCGCGGATTCGCCGCTCTCTCCGCAGCCCTCCGCGGCGGGCACCCCGCGCCTGCTCGGCGGCCCCGGCATCAAGGTCTGGGACCCCTGCCACGTCCTCCTCCCCCCGCCGCCGTCGCCGCACCCGCAACAGCAGCAGCCGGCGGTGGAGGTCGTCGTGGTTAGCCACGGGGAGTGCGCCGCCGCGATGCGGTCCGACCTCATCGGCGGCCGATGGCCGGCTGCAGCTCTCACGGCTCGGGGGGAGCGCCAGACGCGCGCGCTCGCCGTATTCCTGCGGTCCCGAGGCGCGAGGTTCACCGCCGCCTACGCTTCCCCGCTTGACCGAGCGCGCGCCACCGCTGCGCTTGTCTGCCGGGTGAGCATTTCTTGGTCGATAATAGTGGTAGTTGAAGTTCAACTTAGTTTTTTGCTGGGTCGATCAAGGGGCGAAGCCAGCCTCGTGATTCGCCGGTATCAGCAACAATTTTTACTGGGGTTAGCTGACACCGACAGCAAACTGTAGCTTCGCCCCTTCGATACTCTCTTTATCGTACATTGCGTTGCTGTTTCTAGTACTACATTATCGTATTGGGATGCAACGACATTGGCTTGAAAGATCGCACCTTTACATTATTAGGACATAAACTCAGATGTACCATCGGCCAACTGAATACCGTGATAGGCACTTTGGCTTCTGTGTCGTGCTTTTTTTGACATTATTAAAAAGTCATGTCATCTGAATTACAATGGGCTTATACTAAGTGGCATTCTGGTGTTTCTTACAAAACCGTTTGATGATCATTCATATGCTGCCAATTGCTTATATGGGTAGTTCATGAGTGTGTAGGCTTATCAGTGTATTAGTGGAAATAGCAGATTGCCTGGTTCACATAAAAACACCAGAAACTTGACAAGCTCGAAACTCTGCGGGCTGTAATCTGGAATGGGTAGCTAACACATTTTTATTATCTCCCTCTTCTTAACCATATCATTATGTGTCTGACTGGCCGCCTGTCAAACTGCATTGCAACAGATGAACAGATTCAAAAGTGGTTTTTGTTGGCTGTACTGCCTTCTGATGTACCCTTAACAACAATCAACTAACTGGAACGCCTTAAACAAAATGAAGCATTTGAGGAAACCTGCAATTTATTAAAAAAATAATTATGTGTATACGCTCTGTGCAACAGATGAATGCTTTTATGGTTCATTTAGGGTTCGATAAAATTGGTTAGTGGCGAGATAGCCAGAGAGTAATTATGTACCTGCAATTCTACTACTATGTCTAGTTGAACTGATGCTGTGAGCAGCTGTGCTTTTGCACATTTGTTGCTGTTCTTGGTAAGCATTTCTGCATCCTGTTCATTTTTAAATGTGGGACTGTTACACTTGTTTGCTGTGCCGATAGGGGGATCCTGGAAAAAAATCGTTCAAAACAGGGGGGCCGTATTGGAGCAGTGGGTGTTTCTGAATTGTGATAATTAGAACTTGTTCCATTAAACTGTGTTCCCTTATTTTAGAGGTCAACATCCACATAGGATAGCTGCGCTGCTTAACTAGGGATAGCCCCATCTGCAAGTAAGAAATTCAACTGAATATGTGTGAGTTCAACAAAATAGAGGCACCACTATTGTAGGAATGTATAGTCAATCTTCTTTTACAATTAGAATACAAACAGTAAGTAAAGTTTTAAACGGGTGCTTACTTATTCCTCTACAACTTCTAATTTTTTAACTTATTTGCATTGATACAGCCTCCAATTTTTCCCTAGTTTTGTACTCCCTCTGTCTCCAATTACTTGTCATCCTAGAGTTCACAAGTTTTTTCCTTTTACTTGTCATTCTCGCTTTTCAATACACCTTTCTCTATTCTCAATACATTCTATCTCTATCTCTATCTCTCTCCTCCTCGTTTTCAGCACATCTCACCTTTTCCACCATTCTTAATCCCCGTGCCCACACCTAGATGTTGTTATCTTTTCTCTGGGTCTAGGAGTGTAGATCCGAGAGTATCTGTGTCGGTAATAGATCTGTGGTTCGGAGGTGTTCAATACCTTCGGATCCGGTTGCCGGAGTCGAGGAAGATGATCCGGTCATCTGCCCTTTGTTGGTGCGGTCCTCTGCTCTTGGGCAGCGTCGGTCGGTGCAGAGGGCAGTGGCGTTGTAGTCACGGCGACGTCGTCGATCTCTCGGTGGCGGCGGTCGTCGTGGCGGTGGCGCTTTCCGTCGGCACAGCGCTCCCTCACAGATCGGGTTTAAGGATGTCGGTGGGGTGCGGCGGTACGGATGAACTTAGGTCATGAGTTCCGGCCGGCCCCTCACCTCTATTTATTGTGGCGCTGGCGACAGGGGCCCACCAGCCATAATGGGCTGGGCGCCCTCGATCAGGGCGCGATTAGGTCAAGGGCCCATTAAGGCCGTTGGGCCAAAACGGGTGGAGATCAATTCCTAACACTAGAATGACAAGTAAAAGGGGACAGAGGGAGTAATTCATTAGGAAGACAGAGTTGAAATTTCAACCATCTTGTTAAATGCCTGCAATTATAAGGTTCTTCTGTTAGTTAGCTCCATGTTAATTGCCTGATGTGCTTCTGTTTTGTTTTGTGAAGTTCAATTCTGTAATACTTCTTGAAGATTTACCAAGATTTGTAGCCCCACAGATCAATATTTTGTTCCATTTTATATACCATAAATGTCATAGGATTGTGGCGTAAATTAACAGAAAATCCACTGCCTTTGTTATGACTTCGTAAATAAAAACTGTCGCCGTCAATGCTCGTTGATCCCATTGCATAGCTTTGATGCAGATATGCCAATAGATTGTATACTCGATTCTGCTATGTGCTGCTTCAGAATTCAAAAGCATTGCGTGCTCGAATGTTGAACTTATCAGAGCATTTTGTTGAGACTTTAACTCTGACTTTTTATGTTATATGCTTAATTTGTTGTTTATGTTGCAGTAAAATAAGTCTGATACAAGTACTGTCTTATGTTCCATTGGTCAGTGTATGTGATGTCAATATTGATTCTTTGTAGTAAAATATCCATTGGTCCATGGTCCATTGCAGTAAAATAATTTCTTGTTTATCTTATATGAATGTTAAGATGCTCCTGAGCTCCAATATTTTTTTATGTTCCTCTATTAGTCAATTAGCTGCTACTCGGCTCGAGTCCCTGAAGTTTTGATTCTTATGCAAGCATTTTCTGGAATCTTGATGTAAAGTGCAATCATTGTTTTTAGGAGGTGTGTTGAGATAAGCTTTGAAATGGAACTTTTCTATGGTTGAAATGAAGATTTTGATGATTTCACTGTACTTTAGATGGTCTGTTATGGAAGTGACCGTTGCATGCTATTTTTTAGGATATGTGTCGCTAAATATGGCTGCTGCGAATCTCTGTTCTCAACAACATATGACTCTGTTTGGTATTAATTTTTTGACTACCTTTTTTTTTGGAATCTAATTGTTTGACTACCTTGCTCCTATTGATGTATAAAATGTCCATCTGCAGGAACTGGATTTTCCAGAGGAGCAAATCAAACTATCAGATGCTCTGACTGAGATGAGTCATGGTCAGTGGGAGGGTTGTCCAAAATCAGAAATTTATACTCCTGAAATGGTTAACCTCATGGAAGGCACCCAACCAGATTTCTCAGCCCCGTCTGGTGAATCACTCAGGCAGGTACAGTTTCGGATGGTGGAATTTCTCAACCGGACAGTCCTAAGGCTGCCAGAAAAGGTGGCAATGGGGGACACCCTAGCTCAACAAAATGAGCCAAAGGGGTTCTCTCGTCAGAGCTCGACCAATTCTTTCCAAGATGGTCCTCCTTGGGATGTGCTTTACAGGCTCAATCGACATAGCCTTCAAAGAAAGAAATCAGGGAAAAGCCGGCTCCAGTTTGTCACTTCAGTGGACAATGAGACTGAGGATGATTTCTCGCCTAAAGAAATAAACCACAGGCATCTTCTTCACGATGGAAGTACCGGGAGCTCGGTAACGACCTCCATTGCGATTTTTAGCCATGCGACACCCATTCGTTGTCTCATTGCTGGTCTGCTAGACTGCAGTCCTTCGATGTCTCAGAAAATTTGCATAGATGATTCCTCTGTTACGGTTCTTGAGCATTCTTTGAAAACTGGCTGGCAAATAAAAAGGCTGAATGATACTGCACATCTCAGGCTTCTTTAGATGCCAGATGCTGCTCTATTCAGGAGGAATGAGTGAGCTAATCCATGTACTGGTGCACTGTAAAGAAGAAACTATCTTATAGCATTCTGTGTATCAGATGCTCAATTTTCCTCCTCACACGCAATGCTGCTATCATGTGGATATTTCATTTGTATCTATTGCTATATCTCTATGCCAGAAAGATCTGGCCTGTAATGATGTTGTGCTGTATTTGTTGTTATTCTTTTATTTTTATCAATTATTTTGTCAAGTGTAACTTCAAGCTGAATCTATACCCCTTTTTTTTATTGGCGGATGGTGGAGGCACATTTAATTAATGTACCATTCTTTCTTTTTGCCTTTTACCGCAAGTTCGGGCTGTTTGTGTGTGCTTCTGTACTTTGCAAGGATAGAACGTTTTCTGAGCACCGGGGCCCTAGAATATGAATTGTATGTTCTTTGCACCGGGACACTAGCAGATGACATGAAGCCATCCTTCCTGCAGAAAGAAATCAATTTCGTGGCTCCAGACGGAGAACTTTTGGACCTCGACACCAAAAAATTAATGTAGATGATTTGCAAGCATTAACTAGTTATAGAAGTACTCCAAATGAACATTCTGATACGATGTGAAGAACAACTGCAAAGCGGACGGCCACGGATCTGTCGCTGTGGTCTGCTCAGGGTTCTGAAAACTGTTTCTGTTGCGAAAACCGGTCAGCATCGGTTTGACAGGTTTTTTGCGAAAATAAAAACCAGATAAATTTGAAAATCAAAATTTTGAGAGGAAACCGCTCGGTTTTTGTTCTATCGATCGGTTTTTTTTTCAGTTTATCATTTTTGAATTTGAAATGAAATCGATTTGAGCGGTTTTTTTGATTTATCGTTTGGTTTGACCGGTTAAATTTTTTTGAATTTTCAATTTTTTTAAATTTATTAAACCACAAACCGATCAACCGGTAAAACCCGACTCCAACTAATTTTATCGAAAACCGTGAAAACACACCACATGCTAGAAGGCTTCAACGGCGGATGCTAAAGAAGAGAAGGCTTCAACTGCGAGATACTCGTCAAATTTTTTTTATTATTTTTAGTTCGATCTTTTCTCCTTTATGGTTGAGCAATATAGCGTTGCTTTTATTTTGATTTGATGTTCGTCTCTCTTCGACCAAAGCCAAGAATTGTGATTTCTAGGGGCGAAGACACAGTGAGTGACTTACGGGATGCTACAGTTGCTTTTTGACCAACATTGAATGTATCTTTTGTTGTATTTTAAACATAAAAAAGATTATATTAATAATAAAAATTACATGAAGTGTTTATTTTCTCTTCTTTTACCTCGTAAAAGCTGAAACACTGAATCAATAACTGTCGAAATTTGGAAAGAAAAAGTAATACCGATATCAGCCGACATGGGTACCATGTCTCACTCCCGTATCGATTTCTTTCCTTCTGTAGGCGAGGCCGACACGAATCGGTAAAATCTCCTGCAATGGAGCACTTTCCTTCTCGACGATGGCGTCATCCCTTCCCATCCCCTCTGCGGTACAAGATCTGTTTCGCCTTTGTCGGCGCATTTTAGTGACCATGTGGCTTCAAAACAAATTTTTTTAAAAAAATGACCACATGACCATTTGTCACGTTAACCGTAAACATCAAGGTAACCATGTCATATTTTTCTCGTTAACAGTACAACAAAAAACAGTTAACTCCCAGCTGTCATATTAAGGGTGAACAAAAATGTGAGAACCGGCCGTCCACTTACTACCTAATTAACAATACATAAAACTTTTCAAACATAACAAATACATTTATTTCCAAAATTGAAGGATTTAATTTCTTTAACTGTCACATTCATCGCTCTTCATAACTTATTGATTTCCTTTCGATCTAAATATTATCATAATTATTAATTATTTTATTACTTTTACCTTCAAAGAGTAAGGTCCGTACAAATAGATGGCTCATGTTCATTTTGGTCTGCGGTAAAATCTGCCTCATAACATTAATAGGAGGCAAATTCTACGATAGAACCAAATGAAAGTGAACCGTCTATTTACACACAGATCTCGAGGAGGAAATAGTTCTTTTGCTTCTTAAGATAAAAACACTAAAATAATTATTAATTAATATAATATTTAAATTGAAAGGAAATCAATAAGTTATAGAAAACGATATATGCGCCAGTTATGTAAACTAAATCCTTTAGTTTTGAAAATAAACGTGTTTGATATATTTGAAAAGTTTTGAAAACAAGTTATGAAAAGCCTCGCCTTTAGAAGAAAAAAAATGAGACGAGCGTGAGACATGGTATGTTTGCCGATTGCCGTCGGTATTAGAATTGGTATTATATTTTTCTTCCTTCTAAAAATCGACGGCTCAAATTCATACGGTGTTTCGCTTCATAGGAGGTGAAAGAAAAGTAGATGGTCTACCTTAGCAAAGCTCTAATAGATTTCAACGTATAGTTCAACTCAACATATATGTATATCAGATAATTTAGATGATATGCCTCATCCGACGTCTCATTTAGATCTTATTCACCTGAGATCGGGGGAGGAGCCGCCATTCCGATTGCCTTCCTTCTGCATGAAGGACTGTCACCAGCAGAAGGCGGGTAGACAGGAGAACAAGCATCAGGACTAGGAGAGAATCCTGGAGCATATGCGCCTGCATAGAAGCCAAGCCATCAAAAAACTATATCAGAACTAGGAACCTCTTAAACTTCTATAGAAAACCTCGTTTGGGAATTATAAAAATGAATATACTATAGTGGCCTGGCCACAAAAGGTATGTTATTAAGAGTAGAAGTATATCTAGTTGCAGAATATCCAAGAGTCGGGACATGTAAAGGCAAATGCCCATCAAGACTTGTTGGCCCATGGGATGGGAGCTACAGGAGAAAGCCGGAGACCAGGCTCGAGGACCGGCCTGTTTGTTAAGGTCCCAGTGCAGCGTATGAACTACTTAAGGCTCTTTTGTAGCTGAATGATTGAAAATTGAGAAACTGAAATAAACAACGTTTTGAAAAGTTCACTTTTAAAAAATTAAAAAGATAGCTTTTGTAAAAATAAACTAAAAGTTGAAAACTCATTAAGGGTTATTTTTCTAGTTTTGATATGCAGAAAAACTAAAAAGTATATTAGAAAAACTAACATTCAAATTTTATCAGTCAATTTTTCAACTAGCCACTAATTTTATCAGTCAACTTTTTAACTAGCCACCAACTAACTTTTTTAAAAAAGCTCAAAGTCCAGCACAAACAAAGAGGATCTTGTCACTGTTAACTTCTAGCATCAATTTTAACCATTAATTTTAATTATTCAATTTTTTGATAAATATCATATAGTTTGTTATAATTTACTTTATCATTAAATTATTTGAATCACAACTTATACTTTTTAAATTTGAATTCAATGATGACAGCAATTTAAAAATATATGAAGTAATTAAGCAGTAGTTGAGTCAAGTTTTTTACGCAGTTGCTGTTTAAGTCTGTATCATAACCCTCCCAACCCGGTCCGGAGCGAGGAGGTTCATACGTAAGGGATCTGTTCAGTTTTCTTAGTCGTCGTCGAGTATGATATCTCGTTCAAGTTTTACCATAACTTTACGGCAACGGTGGATCGTGAAAAGTCAGGTCAACACCCGCCCAAACGGCAAGTTAGCCCGTGAAAGCTCCGGGCAAGAATGAGTTTACAGGCATGGTTAGATGAATTTGAAGCAGATGTTGCTCGTTACCTTACCTGATTCCTGACTTTCCCTTCGATTCAGAAAACAAACAACATAATTTCAAGATGCTACTCTACACTTCTAGAAAATCCAACTACTCCCTCCGTTTTTAAATTGATGTCGCCGTTGACTTTTAAAATTAACTTTGACCATTCGTCTTATTCAAAAAATTTATTCAAGTATGACAAATTTTATGATAAATCAAATTATAAAAAATATATAATATTTATCAAATTTTTTTAATAAAACGAATGGTCAAAGTTAATGTTAGAAGTCAACAGCGACATCAATTTAAAAATAGATGAAGCATTTAGTAATTTTGTTTTGACTTCTTCAATCCTATCTACTTGTCGATCAAAGAATTAAAATTTAGATGAAACTTGCAATGGGACACTACTTATGTGGAATTGGCTATTTCATACTCCCTCTATTAGTTAATTGTTGTCGTCGTTGATTTTTAATATTAATTTTGTTTTATGTTATTCAAAAAAGATTGATGAACATCATATATTTTTTGTTATAATTTACTTTATTATTAATGGTATTTGAAGAATGGCAGGCAAACATATATAGTTGCAGAAGAATGGCAGGCTGAAGCGCCCTTCACGCCTCAACGTGGCTCGCCGTCCAGCCGGCCGGCTAGTCCATCCTCCGTCTCTTCCACAGTGTCTCTTGGGTGAACATAGCACTGTCCCTGACTGCATGTTTTCCGTTCCATTGAGGGCATGGCATGGATCGGCTGCCGCAGTGTTCTCGTCGTGAAAGCAGCCGCTGCATGCATACGCACCGTTCCTGATCTGTTCATTTTTCTTACTCGTCGGGGATAAATATCTCGTTCAACTTTTACCTAATTAACTTTTACGGCAACGATGGATCGTGAACAGTCAGGTTAACACCCCGCCCAAACGGCAACGTAGCCAGCGAAAGCTCCGGCCGGTCAAGAATGAATTTGAAGCAGATGTTGCTCGTTACCTAACCTGGTTCCTGACTTTCCCTTCGACTCAGAAAACAACACATCAAGTGAAGTACGAAGTATGCAACTAGGACGACGAGTTACTCGGGTTGCCTTTGAGTCAGTCTGGTTCGTACTTGCTGAGTCAAACCCATTGAAACAAGTTTGTGTAGATGCAAGGTAGTAAGTATAACGTATGGTTGATCGCACGTATGTGATGAGTCTAGTTGAGAAGATATGTTGTTGGATTGTTTGCACGAGTATATAACACAGTAGACTAAAATAAATAAATAAATATTAAATAATATTTTTTGAGTTTGGATGCATGTTTTGGTACTTACTACTATATTACACAACAAGTAGTAATCTACTATTTAAATATACTAATATCACTTAAATGATACTGATTATTCACTAATAATATTTATAACCATGCACCTGATGCATTCCACGAGCCAGGCCTTGTGAGAAACCAATTTCATTCTCGTATCGGTGGAGCCTGGTTTGATGGCCACTTCTGCACGCGGAGGGGCTAGCTGGATTTCCTGTGCTGGCATCCAATCACCGCTGTCCTGCATGCCATGACCATGAGCCTAGCTGGGCATGGTACCGCAACCATTACCTCCTATTGTGGATGCTGAACAAAAGACCACAATATAATTTCAAGATGATGTTCTACACCTTAGGTGTAGAACAACTATTCTACATTGGAATCCAACCATCCACTAATTTTGTTTCGACTTATTCACTCTTAATCTACTTGTCGATAAAAAAATTAAGATTTAAACAAATCTTATCGTGGGACACTATTTATGTGGAATTTGCTATTTCATATTGAACTTATAATAATTTGCTACTCCCTCTGTATTAATTTATAAGGTGTTTTAGGACTAGACCCGATAAGAATGGAAAAAAAAGTATGATATACAAAAAATAAGAATGAGAGATAAAAGTGAAGTATTGAAAAAAGTAAAAGTTGTATTGAAAAGAGAAAAGTGCTTCTAATTTGAAAAAATTGTAGCAGTCCATAATGAGTTATTGACTTATAATTTGAGATAGAGAATGTAGAACGCACTGTAAAATTATGTTACGCCTAAGTCATAATAACGCCTAGGCATGAACTCTCCAGTTGCAAGCAGACACTTTAATCAGCATGTGTCAATGTATAAAGGATCTAATTAGTTTTGTTGTGAAATATTTTATGAAAAATAATTATTACCCATTTTACATAAAAATGTTTTTACCAATCCATATCAAAGGTCAATAGGCCGAATATACTTTGAAGGGAAGGAAAAATTATGAACTCCTAAGATCTCATATTAAGGCATCCTTTGAAACGTAGGATTAAATCAGTTCAATTTCAAAAAAAAAAAAAAAAAAAACAGTTCAATTTCCTTTGTTCCAAGGAGGCCTAAATGTTTAGAACGATGCACTAATTGGAAGCGATAAAAAAATTGATGCCATGAAAACGAAGGATGCCTCGTTCAAGGCAGATTCGATGCATCACGAAGGCGATTACCAGAGGCATCGGATCGCGCGTTTCTTTCAGCTCAGCTGATAACAGCACAGTATCCTGCGCTCTGCCACCATCGAATTCGTCATTCCCCGTTATCTGAACCTCACGTTACTACATCAGCCAGTTAGGTCAGCCCCAGTTGTCCTTTTCCATGTGGCTGTCAGGGCACGGAAGCAACCGACGGACTAGTACGACACTTCGCAGCGAAGCCATACACAGGCCACACTCTATAGCAGGAGTATAAATGGCTGCGACGTCCTTTCCCAGGATTGCTGCCCTGCCACTTGAGACGCAGGACCAGCGCCTTCTCCGTTCTCACAATCACCTCCGTTACCAGTAGCAGCAGGCTTGCAGTCAGGCAGCATTCTAAACCTACCTAGAACTTTGGCCAAAAATGCACTTCCACAGGTTACAAAAAGGGGAGATGGTGAGCACTGGTTATCTTGCTTTTTCGCTGGCCTTTCTTTGACATTTCTTTTTAAGACAATTATAACCATTTACTCACCACCTCGATAACAACATCAACCAACCGCCGTCTCCTTTGAGGCTTTCACTAAGCATTTTCGTTACCTTTCATGTTTAGGCCTGATTCATTAGATGTTCGGTTTGCTTAGCAGTTGGCTCCGGTTTTTAGTGTAGTTTGGTTCTTATACTGTTAGGTTCTCATGGCCGGAACTCATCCCAAGAGCAATATCGGTGCCCTAGATGCAGAACTTAGGGCTCAGCGACGTGCATTATTTGACTGCGAATTCATGCTCACTAGCACGCCTGTACAAGAGCGCTGAAGCTTCTAACCTGTTGATGGCAAACATAAATTAACTTCAAATTCAAGTGTTAGGTCGTTCTAAAATTTAGGAAAAAGGCTATGTAATGCAGGAAAAGAATAGCGAATGAGGTATTAAATATTCCTCACCATCCTGGATGAACCACGAATCGGCCTGTGGATAATGCCCAATTCACCTTGTCCGTCCCGAGGGCGTTGGCAACAACATGAGTAACCCGATCATCAATCTGAAGTGTGCACACTGCACCAAACTGCTCTGCGGTCTGCCACAGAGAATTATTGCGGTGGCTGTCACAACCAACAGGGAAAATCCGGCTAAAGACTATACGACAACCAGCAAGGATCCTCCGCTGCTCAGATGCCAATATGCTCCGCACATCAGCATCATTGAGGTTAGGATGAGAAAAGAAATTTTGATGGATTCGCTCAATAACCTAGTTCAAGAATGCAAGAAATCTCAACTTAATCAAAGTTCTGCAGTTCACCAGAATGTTTCAACTGAGGAAAACAAAACAAAAATCCTACCGCCAGGCAAGAAGCAAGGGTTCCATCCTCTGGCCTCTCATCTCGATCAATTTCAAGAAGCGATGGCCCAGAAAGGCCGAACTGTCGTCTGCTGCAGGGGAAGTACATGTACCTACAAAAAGATCATTTGTAAGGTTATTCGACATATGTAAGTTTACGTAAAAAAAAAAAAAGTTATTTCAGCAATGCATACCTCTCCACAACTATCAAGTTGTGTTTGTTGTGAGGCCAGACTCTTATAGAGTCATCTATGATCACTACTGCAGATTCCATTCCCAACACCCCATCAAGATCTTTACTTTTGGGTACTCGCTCATCCCTGTCAAATGGATCACCTACACTATCATCACCTCTTGAGATGACTCGCCCTGCAAATAACTCCCCACTGGGATCCAGAAGCTTAGCCATCTCAGTAGCATACAGCTTATTTCCCATTGTGTATAGATGCAGCTCGAAAAGCTTGCACGCCTGCAGCACAAAACAATATACATCACAAAATCAATCGCAGTGCAGAAATGCAATTGGGTCATTGACAAGGAGCAAACCTTCCTAAGAAAGTTCCATATCCCAGGTCTCAGCTTAGTCCACATTGCCATATGCTGTAAACGATACAGATGGCGGTCCTGAAAACACCTGTCCTGTTCCTCTTTCTTTCGCAAAATCTCATCATGAATAGGGTCCACTTCTCCAAACTGAACAAATATACAGTACATGAGTGGACTTTGCAAACTATTAAACAACTTGAAGTAGTTGGTCAAGAAACCATTAATACCTTCGCAGAATTGAGGAGTGTGTGATCCAAATCAAGGACTAAGCATAGCTTCCTAGCTCTGAACAATTCCCTCTGTTCCTCGATACGTCTAGCCCTTTCTTTCTGTATTAGAGCCTTCTGCTGCTCATCATAACCACCAAGGAGGTGATCAACAGCACCATACGGGTCAACTGGTTGCCCAGTCTCAAGTGTTGTTGCAGGAGCAGCATTTATTGCTGCATCTAGATTTGGACCATTCGTTCCAACCATTAGTCTTGGATCTGACTTATTGCTACTTGAAGCTTGTTGTGCAGGAGCCATAAGTGCTGTAGCAGCTAACTGTGAATTTGAGACAGGATCAGTCATTTTTGAGTTAACAGTAGAAGACTGTGCCATGTTCGATAGCAAGACATCTTGCTGAGAAGGAAATAATGCAATCTGATGCCGCTCAAGCTGTTGTTCACTGTTGGTCAAATGGTCCTTGATTCCCTGAGAGCCAGGTTGGGTAATCCCATTAGTTTTGGCTGTGTTATTATGGAGTATTCGCCGGGGATCACGGGGCTTCATACGTATTACTCCAGCAGCATCGTTCTGTGAGTTCTGCAGAAATATGAAAACATAATGTCAGTAACATCTTCTAACAAAAACAAGGGTTTATAGTTTATAAAAAGATATTAATAATATACTTATCGCCTGCTAGCTAATTGATAAGGAATTAGGAATAATTGTTCTAAGTTATACTCCCTCCATCCCAAATTACATGTCACTCTGGACTCCTCATAATTTCCCAAACTATAAGTCGTTCTTACTTCCCGAGACAACTTTTTCTCTTCTCAATACATCTCACTCTATCTCTCTCCTCCTAATTTTCAGAACATCCCACATTTTCCACTTTTCTTAATTCCCGTGCCCGGACCCAAAACGACTTATAAAAAGGGACGGAGGGAGTAATAATCTACCCCTTAATATGAAAAAAGGAAGCAAAATGTATCAAATAAATTGAAATTGTTATCAAGTAAATCGATGAGATAATGAACAAGCAGGAACAGAAGAGGTTTACCAAAGGTGGCTGCTGCATTGGAACTTGTGGCCTAATAGATGGAATATGTGCAACTTCTGTGATTTTTTTAGCACTGCCAGATTGTGGTAAAACTGTGCCTGCAGTTACCATGCTCAT
Organism: Zoysia pacifica; assembly: GCA_001602315.1. Taxonomy (NCBI): domain Eukaryota; kingdom Viridiplantae; phylum Streptophyta; class Magnoliopsida; order Poales; family Poaceae; genus Zoysia; species Zoysia pacifica. The sequence continues at coordinate 29,082 of BCLH01001852.1, read as the reverse complement.
CCCACTAGACATGCCACTAGTAGCAGCTACATTCAGCTGAGGTTCTGATGCTGACATCTTCTGCTGCTCCATTTGAATCAGATGCATGATCATTGCTGGGTTACCAGCAATGTCCTTTAAAACAGCAGGCAATGAAAAGCCAGGAGCCGCACTACTTTGTGGCACAGAAGTTTGAGGGAATTGCAAAATTTTGGTATTTATTCCGCTACTATTTATTGAAGAGCTTGTGTTGTTAATAAGCTGATTGTTTGTTCTAAGATTAGGATTCCCTGTAGGAACCAGAATGCCTCTAGGATCTCCAGTACCACCCCGAGGTCTTTTTAACATGTTTTCATCCACCTTAGGTTCATCAGCTGCCCTGTGTTTACGGTTATTAACTGATAATCCACTACCAAAATTCATATTCTTCAGTTCTAAAAAATTTGCAGGCCGAACCTCTTTTGTAGCACCAGCAGAATCACGGTTCATAAACCTGAGTCTTGGATCCCTACTTTTAGATGTAGCCTTTGATATATGATTTGGTCCAGCAGTAACCTGCTCAATTTGTTTAGAATAACCAGGAGGACCACCTGAGTAACCATCACCGCTGCTGCCACCTGTGCTAGGTCGAGTGGCAGGCATCTGACTTCTACATGGCTGTGCATTTGTCTTAGAAAATGAGAAGCTAGAAACCTCACTGAATATGTCACTACCTTTGTCTGCAGATTTACCCTCATCTCCAGAAGGAGTTGGACTTGGTAGATCATCACTTGGAAATACAGATTTCTTCCCATACTTTTGCTGGTAAGAGGATACCGCCTTCAGAGGATCATTTATGGATGGGTACAACGAATTCTTTGCAGAGTCAAACCTTTCTGGGAAAGATTGTTGTTCAGGTACCATTGGAAATGCTCCAAATCCAACGGGCCTTAGAACAGGAAAAGATGGTGCATTATCCCGGGTGGGAGAGGGTAGGCTGTTCTCATCATAATCTGCATGAAGATCCAACAGGGGACTAATTTTATTCCTTGCAGGTATTTCCAATCTCGGCAAGCTAGAGGAGCCACTAAATGGATCCGCTGCTCCTGATTCAAATGACAGTCTCCCTGGTGCCACTTGCCCAGGTGTATCCACAACATTTGTCTTGGTCCCATCGTTTGCGTTTAGGTTATTGGCATTGTCATTTTCCTCAAAAACCAAGTGCCTCACACGGCTATCAAGCTGATGCAAAGAAACACAACATAAGACTAGGGCTGCAGTTTCAGTTACTTGTAGTGAGGTCAGAAAGCAACAAAACGAAACCGTCGCTAACCTCATCACGCTGGTCAGGCGTCAGCATGTCTGAGTATCTGTTCTTTATGTGGAACAACAACCTACATCATCATTAAATGGAGATCATTTCAGTTACCGGTCACAAAATAAATAGCAACTTTATTCTACAAATACTTGAATAGCTGAGGATGACTTTTATACTTTAGAAACATGTCCTTGTTCTGTTCCCTCCTTGGCATGTTATATGAATTAGCCACCTACAGCAATGCGACAAAATATCAGGCGTCTATTCGACCAAGGAAACCAGCCAAACGCAAGGGCCTTACAGTGGTGATTGTATCAATGGCGATAAAAGCCTGCTGCATGAGGGGTTCAAGCATGGGCATCGGGCTCCCGTTCTCTGGGAACAGCAGCTTCAAGCTCTCAAAGCATGTGTGCAGGCGTGTGCATGCCCCCTCAAAGGACCTACAATACAAAAACATGAGATGATTCCTCAGCATCGAAACATAGAATTCGTCTTTCAGTCGCATGATCACTGCAATGAAACATGTGTCCATACTTCTCAGCTTCCTCAATGGAGACCATCTCGAGTTCCTCAAGTACGCTCCCCACTCGCTGATCAAAGTCCACCTCCTCCTCGCCTGCCGTTGTAGCGTCGGCATTACCGCTCTCCTCCACAGCGACAGACTCCGACTTCTCTGGTGCCTCTGAGTCCAAGTCAATCGTCTCAGGCTGCTCCAGCTCCGGAGGCGGCGGCGATGATGATGAGGTTTTGGCAGTCTCCCCCTCCTCAATCTCGCCCTCCTCCATCTCCTCGTCTGATGCATCCACAGCGTGCTCCAGCTCGTCCTCATCTGCGTCAGCAGCCACCGCCGACACCAGCGGCTTCTTCTGCACGGCCTGCGCCCAGGCGAAGCTGTGGAACGCCGGTGCGTAGCTCCGCGACATGTACCCCACGTGCGGCGCCACCCAAGACCTAGATCTCCCCGCAGAGGACCCCAGCGCGCCCCCTCCGCCGGCAGCCGCCGCCGACCCCTTCTTGAAGTCGTCCGCGCTGATCTCCTGCAGCGACCCCGTCGAGTCCCCGTCCGACCCGTCCGCCCCGCCGCCGCCCACCGTGACGACGTCCCCGCCCGCCGCCACCACCGTCGACCGCGGCCGTTCCCGTGCCATCAGACCAAACAGCTTCTCTAGTCCTCGTCCCTGGGCGTGACCGTGAAGCGCATATGCCACCCCGCCGCCGCCAACCACCGCACCCTCGTCCGGCAAAAGCCTCGTCCCGACCTCCTACCGACGCACACACACCCACACCCCTAGGTCAAGTCCGTCACCGAATCCGTCGATCCACGGCCTGCGCCGGCGCCGGCAGATTCCCTCGCCCGACTCCGCGCCGCCGGATTCCGGTTGATCGGATGCGCGCGCACCAACGCGCGCGCGGGGGAGGGAGCACGGCGCTGACGCAGATGCAGCTCGCGAGTCGCGAGATTGAGGGGAGAGTGGGAGCAGGGATGAAAATGGGACCGTTTTTGATAATCCGAATTTAGACGGAACGGAAACGCAAATGGAATTAGAGTGCATGCGACGAAAATGGAAATGAGAGGAGTGTTTTTTTACTGCTTTTTAATTTATTTTTTTGGTAATTTCTCATATTTTCTATTTTTTTTGTTTTATTGCATTTAGAATAGAATTAAAATTCGGATACAAAGATTTTATAACTCAAACTCAATCTAAACGTACTTTGGTTAGGTGAGCAATATTCCATATAGTCATAAGTCATACTAAGTAAATCATCAATGTTATTGTTTAAGTTTATATTTAACAGATAAAATTTATTTAATTCTATTTAACTATATAATTTAATGTTATTATTTTTCTGATTTAAATTATTATTTTTTGTTTGTTACCGATATTTTTTCGTTTAAATTTTTCCATTTTTGTATATCTGATTATCTCATCTTGTATTTTGATCGTAACTTTACCATTTTTATTTTCATCCAAATAAATTAAATACAAAAATAAAAACATAATATTGATGTTTCTCCAATTATTTCTGTTCATTTTCATGCCTAAGTTCATTTTCATGCCTAAGTGGGAGGAGGGTACGAGCGCGTGGGACGGAATATGTAGACGTGCAGAGGATGACGGGTGCGATTTGACCGTTGGAGTTTGAGTTGGACGGCTACTGATCCGGACACGTCTTTACCGTCTCCGCGGAGAGCAAGCAGCAGTGTGCGGCTGCGTGCTTGACTGCTTGTGTGCATGACGGCGGCGGCTTTTGCTGGTGTCATGCGTCGGATTATTCCTCGACTGTACTGCTGTTGCTGCTGCCTTAGGTGCACATACTTTCCAGATGAAAAGTTATTTGATCGAACTAGATGTAAAAATATTTTGCTATGGAGGGAGTAGAAAAGAATGCACACACAAGAACTTTTACATTTGAGTTCGGTTCGAACTGATATTCAAACGAGTCTAATAGAAATTGGTAGTAGCCAGAAATTCTAACACACGTCGTGTCAGTGTCCAAGTAGCACTAACAATGCATGGGAAGCAAGCTTATATTAACTTAGAAGATGCCCCAACGCATTGCTACGAGAATTTATATATGGATTGTTAGATTATGATATGAAAATGCAATCTAATAGCTAACATGATGTATTTATGTATCTAATATCTCATGTTGCTCCAACTTATGTTAATGATTAACAGCTTACTCAGATTAATTATATATTACTATGAAAGCAACTAAATATAAAAGCATGGTCAAGCAAAACATACCTACCTTGCAGCATCCATGTGTGCCATATCCAGTATCTTCTCTTACGGTTGGTGAAAGTGAAGAAAATACCCGTTACATAGGATACTGTAGGATGCATAACTCCCAGCTTATCAGTCATGTACTTGATCAATCCACTCAAGAAATTTTAGCATATAGCTTGATCAACAGAAGGAAATAACACTAAGCATTTAGGGTGCGCTTGGTACAGTTCTGATTCTCTTGAGAATCAGAAATGTTTCAGTTTCTCTTGAGAAATAATTCTCGCCATAATTATAAGAAGCACTTTGTTGAAACGTTTCAGATTCAGTTAAATGAGAAAGAAGTGAATCAGAATTAGTTAAAACATCATTTGAAGTGATTCTCACTTCTAGTACAAAATGGAGAAACTTGATTTTGATTCGAATCCCTTCTGAAAATTACTGTTTGGTTGAGATACAAGTGATTCACATCAGAATCTAAAACATTTCGTCCATCCAAACACACCTTTATTGTGTTGTAACACTTGTGAACTTTGTCCAATCTTATAGAACTTAGAAGGGTAATTATTAATAATTGCGCATTTTCGCTATAGAATTTAGAAGGGTGATTATTAATAATTGCGCATTTTTGCTATGACCTTTTTACAATGGAAAATGATGGTAGCATGACTAATTATTATTTTGCAATATTATTTTCAACTTGACAACAAAGAAATTTTGACTACAGGAAGTCCTTTATATGCAGGAGTTCAATCATCTCATTAAAGAAAATTGTGATACTACAACATTATGAGACGTTTTAAAAAAAATTGCATCAGCATCACTTATGTTGTATAGAATGAGTTTAGTAAACCTACAGCAGATAACACTTCATAAGGATAAAATTCCCTAACACAATTGATAAAATAAGCGAATAGTGTCACCTGAATGAGGATGAAGAACATCAAAGATCCTGCTATATACAGAGGGAAAATAATTTATTATAAACCTGCAAATATGCAGAGAACACTCAAATCCTTGTAATAAAGTAGTGAAACATTGTGGAAATCCCTAAAGCCTTTAATTTAAGGTGAATCATTAGAAAATAAAAGGTATTATAATCATCAATAAATAGAGAAGTAAGGCAAACCAAGAACTAGTTCATGCCCATAAAAAATAAAGATATAAGTGGCAAGAAGCCAAGAACATAATCTTCATAAATAGGGTGCCACATGAGGAGAGGATGTTGTGATGGGTTATGTGGCGGCGGTGCGGGGAGGAGGCATGGCATCAACGAGCTGCTGGGTGGAGTACAGGTGGAGGAGGGGAGGCAGTAGGGCAGGGAGGAGGGGGCAGCACAATGGTGGGGACAGGAGGGGAGGTCAGAGGTGGAAGGAGGTGTCGCGGCGGAGGTGGTGGGAGAGGGGCGCATGTGGAGAGGATGCGGCAGTAGGGTGCTGCAGCATGTGCGGGGCAGGGGGACGAGGGGTGGCAGAGTCACACTGTTGGACCGGCATGGGGAGGGGGAAGGGAGGAGGGAGGAGGGGAAGTGACGACAAGGACGATGGGAGGACAGTCGACTGTGCTCGGGGAGGTCGGCGGTGGCATAGTGGCAGGGAGAGGAGGGGAGGCGAGCTATGGGAGGAGGGTGTACGTAGGCGTCGTGATGCTTGGGGAGGAGTGGAGGCGGTGGATAAATGGAGGTGCTAGTGGAGATGATCAGAGGAAGGGAAAAGTGAGGAACGACAAGGATGGAAACTTTGTGATGATCTAACAGCTGCTATTTCAAGGTGATATGGCTCACTGAGGATCACGATTAGACCTTTAGTGAGTTGTGTGTGTCACACACGTGCGCGCGCACACACACGCGCGTTGTGTGCACATATACATGTGTGATATAATATTTCATACACCAATTAACTAATTCAACTCAAGTTGAACCGTGATACATGCTTGCATTCATTAAACCACCGCTCAGTAATTATTAATAATTGCCCATTTTTGCTATGACTTTTATGATAGAAAATGATGGTAGCATGACTAATTATTATTAGTTTTCCCAGAGCTAATTGCTATACATTTTGCAATATTATATTCAACTTGACAACAAAGAAATTGACTGCACGAAGTCATTTATATCCAGGAGTTAAAGCATCCCCATTAGAGAAAATTGTGATGCTACAGCATTATGAGATGTTTTAAAAAAAATTGCATCAGCATCACTTGTGTTGTATAGAATGAGTTTAGTAAACTTACAGTTTTTTTACAGATAACACTTCATAAGGATAAAATTTCCTACAATTGATAAAATAAGGGGAGAGTGTCACCTGAATGAGGTTGAAGAATATCAAAGATTCTGCTATATACAGAGGGAAAACAATTTATTATAAACCTGCAAATATGCAGAGAACACTCAAATCTTTGTAATAAAGTAGAGCAACATTGTGGAAATCCCTAAAACCACTAATTCAAGGTGAATCATTAGAAAATAAAAGGTATTATAATCATCAATAAACAGAGAAGTAAAGCTAACCAAGAACTTAAATTCATGCCCATGAAAAATAAGATATAAGCGTCAAGAACATAATCTTCATAAATTGGGTGGCACATGAGGAGAGGATGTTGCGATGGGTTATGTGGCGGGGCCGTGGGAGGGGGCGGGGGGGGGGGG
>BCLH01001852.1:0-22417 GCA_001602315.1 Zoysia pacifica | reverse complement strand
GGGGGGGGGGGGAGAAGGTGTGGCATCAACATGCTTCTGGGAGGAGCATAGGTGGAGGGGAGGCGGCGGGGCAGGGAGGCGGTGCAGGGGAGCGCGTGTGGAGAGGATGCGGCAGCAGGGTGCTATAGCAGGTGCACAGCAAGGGGACGAGGGGTGTCAGAGTCGTGCATTGGACGGGCATGGGGAGGGGGTAGGGAGGAGGGGAAGAGACGATGGGGATGATGGGAGGACATGAAGCTGTGCCCGGGGGAGGCCGGAAGTGGTGCAGTGGCAGGAAGAGGAGGGGAGGCGAGCGGTGGAAGGAGGGTAGGCGTCGTGACGCTTAGGGAGAAGTGGAGGTGGTGGATAAATGGAGGTGCTGGTGGAGATGAACAGAGGAAGGGAAAAGTGAGATGAACAGAGGAAGAGAAAAGAAGTGAGATGAACAGAGAAAGAGAAAGTGAGGAACGGCTTGGACGAAAACATTGTAATGATCTAACAACTGCTATTTCAACGTGAGGTGGCTCACTGAGGATCACGATTAGACCCTTAGTGGGTTATGTGTGTCACACAACCCACACGCACACATACACACAACACACACGTGTGTGTGTTCTGTGTGATGTAATATTTCATACCCCAATTAACTAATTCAACTCAAGTCGAACTGGTCATACATGCATGCGTTCATTAATCCACAGCTCGATACTTCTATTTTTTGTTAATTAATTAAATTTCTCCATGATTCTGCATTTTAATTGGTAGCAATAATCATATTAGAATTTCCCTTTATGAAATCACAAATGCCCATAGAGTCATAAAATTGTATTTGAAAAATACAAAAATGTACTATTATGAAATAGTAAATACTACATTTGTTACCAGAGATGGAATAGATATCATAATCATAAAAATAATGTGTTATTTCTCATCAAGTCTAATGTGATGGACACATAATTTTACTGTTATAGTTCATTTGTTTCTATGATACAAAGAGAATCACCTTGAACAGTAAAATTCGGTGCCCTCAGTTATAAATCATTAAGCTACTATATTTTCTTTTAATCTAAAACTAGAAGCATAAAGTTCTCATTGTGCTATAGCAAATAGCTGGTAAGATATGTCTCACCTTGAATATTAATTTTTTTATCACAAAAATTAATAATAATATAGCAAATAGTTTGAGTAAATTTTCCTTATTTGCCCTAAAAAAAAATTATCCATTCCCTTGTTCGCCCTGATTCTTAATTTTTTTTCTCTAATTCGCCCTAAATATTATATAATAGTAGATTTTTTGTCCATCTAAGTTGAAAAAGATCAAAATACCCCTAAAACAAAGGGAAGGAAAACTTGATATTCTTAAACACTTATGTTTTCATAACAAAAAAATGATTTCAAAAATATGAAAATTCATATTTTTGAAATTATTTTTTTGTTATGTTCGATATAGTCGCATACATGTTTAAGAATATCAAATTTTACTTCCCTTAGTTTTAGGGGCATTTTGATCTTTTTCAACTTAAATGGACAAAAAATCTATTATTACATATCAGTTTGGGCGAATTAGGGAAGAAAAATTAAGAACAGGGGCGAATAAGAAAATTGAAAATTTTTGAGGGTGAATAAAAGAATTGATAAATTTTTGAGAGCGAATAAGGAATTTGCTATTCTCTCTTATTATGGTCAAGCAAATTTTTATGATTGAACTTGTGTGGTTCCTACAATCTTTTGGTTTTGTAACACTTTGTGTTCCTAAATAAAGAAGCAACATTGTTCAAATTCGAAATCATGGGATCCGAGTTCAATTATGTAAAACCCTTACCAACAAATTCGCGTTTTAAATAAATAAAAAAATTCAAAGTTCAAAATGCACGTTCAAACTTTTTCAAAGAAATGTTGCAAAATAAAATTCTATTATGAAAGGTATTGCAAAGACTTGAATTTTAGAAATTTTTATCAAATTTTATTCAAAGTTTAAGAGGCCCAAATAAATTAATTCTCTTAAAATGATTTCTTGTCTTATAAATTTTGTAAAATAAAATTTATTTCGAATTTGAACTTGGGCCAAAAATAAAAGTTGTTCCTTTTGAGAAGTTCTACCACTGTGCAAAGTTTCAAAAAAATAATTGAGCTCGGGAAGTATGTATTTCGAACCAAAACAGAATGGAATTTCTGGAATCAGAAGATTTAGAATAAAAGAAAAACCTCATGGGCCCGACATGTCAGCCGCTCCAGCCTTCTTCCCCAACCTGCAGCGGATAGCGCAGGTAGACAGCTGCCGCTGCGCCTGTGGACTCGCTCGTGCATGCGTGCCACGATGTCGAGCGCGAGTACTCCTCCCCTGGCCATCGCCTTTCTCTGTCGCCATCTCTTCCTCTCTCTCGCCTGAACGCGACCAAGCGGCAGCGAGCCGCCGTGGAGCTCCCTCCCGAGCCGTCTCGGGCCCCCGTCCCTCGCGAACATCTGCGCCTTTTCTCCCCCAAGCTCCCCACCATCGCAGCTCGCCACCCCCTTTCCTCGAGTCGCCCTATTTCGAAGTTCCCCTTGTTGTTCGAGTTTTCGGACCGCCGCCGTGCTTCCAACCAAATCGATGAGCTCCGGTGGAACGGCATCGATTGCTTCTGGTACCTCGCTATCTTCTTCCTTGTTCACCTCTAGAAGCTAAGAGTTCTAAGAATCGTTGAACCGTGGTGCAGGAATTTCAGCTCGAACCTTGCCGGCCGCCTGAACTTGACCCTCCGCCGGCGAGCGCACCTTTGCGGAACTCCTTGACGTCGACGACCACCGTGTTGGTCATCCCCGCACCGTGGTCGAACTCTAGGCGCTGGAACCCCATCGTTTTGCCCTCGTTTCCTGCCATGCAACCTCGCCGGAGTCCGTCTCGGGCCGTTCGTCGCCGTCGGCCCGCTTTCCGGTGAGCACCCCGGCCGGTGACCTCTTCCCTGCCTTCCCCGAGCCGCTTGTATGGTTTTGGTACCCTCGGTCCTGTGCGCGGCTGTCGGCAATCCAACTCCGGCGATGCACCGCCACCGGCCGCCAAGGCCATGTCGGCCGAGCGCCTCCCGCGCGCCACACGCCGGCCCGTGTGCCCTCCCCATTTTTGGGCCATACTCTGGTGGCCCATGTGGCTTTCCTGTGCAGGGCTCCCATGGGCCCTTGTGTGGCCACGGCCAGGCCCATTTAAGCTAGAAAAACTTTATTATTTTCCATATTTAATAGTCCAAAAATGCTTTCAATATTCTAAAATTTGTAGAAAATTCCCATAAAAATATGAAATAAATTTTGTTAGGATACTCTTATCTAAAACTATATTCTGAAGCTCACCAATTTTCATTTTATGCATGAAATTAATTTAAATAATTCAGATCACATAATGATTTATTAATGCATTATCATTATTCCTTGGCATGATAAAATCTTAAAAATTTTACTTTTATGTTTATTTTGTCAAACTTTCTATTTTAGAAAAGTTTAATATTTTATTTCAAAAAATAATTTTTATAAATGATTTATTAGGTTTAAATGGTATTTAAATCATTATAAATCTATTTGATTTTAATAAATCCTAGAAAACTAACTCTTCTGTTTATTTAGTTAAATTTTGTGCTTGGAAAGAATTTTATATTTAATTTAATCAGAACTAATTTTAAAATGATTTATTGAGTTCAAATGGTATTTAAATCCCTATAATTTTTAATTGATTGTAACAAATCTCGAAAATTTCTCAAAAATTCAACCATAACCATTCTGATTTTATGAATAACTTAAATTGTATTTTGTGTTTTCAAAAGTCATTTCAAAGAAGTTTTATAACTAAATTTACTAGTCTTCTTTAGAATATAAAAAGCTATTGAATTCAATTAAAGATTAAAAACTTAATTCAATACTTTGCATATCGTTCACCCACCCGAAGGAGAGCTTGGAGTTGTTTCTTTTGCAAAGGAAGCTAACTGTAAGCAAAGCCCAGGCAAGCCTTGGTGCATTAACCTATTTTAAGCTTTTATTTTTACCACTGTGTATGATTTGGTTAATGCATTGTGCATTAGGTATTAGAAGTTGTTTGGAAACCTAGAATTGCATGCTATGTACCTTATTACCCATGATGAGTGTTGTTGGTACGGGTAACTCGATATAGAGCTAGGCTAAGTTTAAGTTCACGGTAGAAGTCGAGTGAATGAAAAGTCACTCGTGAGCTATAAAAGTCGAGTGAAGGGATAGTCACTCGCGAGCTATAGAAGTCGAGTGAAAGGATAGTCACTCGTGAGCTATAGAAGTCGAGAAAAAGAATAGTCACTCGCGAGTTATAGAAGTCGAGTGAATGAAAAGTTACTCGTGAGCTATAGGTTTATCACACATTAATTAACCTGAGACCGGGCGGAGATAGCGTATAAGAGGGTTTGAGAAGGCTGGGCCTTCGCGGTGGTAGCCCCGTCTGTGTCATTAAGGATCGATACGAGTATGGCCCTGTGAAACAAGTTTGAATGTACCGAATACATACTGAAATTATGGGCTCAGAAAACCGATCTAGCCAATGTCGTAGTGTTGGATGATCCCCACCCTCTCTTTAGGCGGGGGAGGAGGAGAGCTTGTGTTTAACCATGGATACGTATTGCGTGGTGATCGCATAGAGGACCCTGTGCTCAGGAGATGGTGGGCTTACTAGACTAGCCCTATGGGTTGAGCGAAAGGTTGCCACGTGCGGCTTTTAGGAAGCGCGTATGTGTTGTGTATGTCGGGTTTTTCCAACTGGTGTAAATCGATTGTAATCGCTGCCCCTTCACAGTAACGAGTACCACTTGTTCACTGCGTTATGTCGTAGTAACAACATAACTAATAATAATAATAATAGTATCGCTTGTCCACATCGTGTTCAGATCTGTTATCATGTCACATCTGTCAATTGTTTTTTTTTGCATTGATATTTTATCCCACCCACCCATCCATATTTCGATCACAACCAGATCCACTCTTCATAGATCCACCTCTCTATATTTATCCACTGCTCAATCATCCGCAAAAACGTTCATAAAATTCGCATCCAATTTGAAATCTGAATCTATTTAGTAGCAGTAGCAGTAGGAGAAGTAGTAGTAGTAGTAGTGGTCGTGGTCGTGGCAGTAGTCGTAGTGGCAGTGGTGGTGGTGGTGGTGGTGGTGGTAATATGCGGTTTGCTTAGTATAGCAATTGCTTGGTAAACATATTTGATATAGTTTTATAGTGCAAATTAAATTTTCATTCTGTAAACTTAATTAACCGCTAAAACATGAATATAAAGACTCACTATATTAGCGCTGGTTTTACAAATGACCATCCCATATGAGTCAGCCTCATCATATCCTTACAGTCAGCTATAGTTGGCTATGTTGACGGGTAAGACTTGCTGAGCATTTGAATGCTCAGGGCTTGGCTCTCTGTGGTTTTGTGTGCAGGTGGTTTCTCTCTCCCTCCTCTGGACCAACTAGCAGAAGCAACCTTGAGGATAGCTTTGTCCTTTAGGAGCCCAGCTCGCAGCATTGCTGTTTGTGTGCTGCTAGAGGATGTATCGTATGGGCTTGATGACATCTTATGTATAGTCTTTAGGAGACCTTAATTCAGGTTATCGCTTCCGCACTTTCAAAAATCTTGGTTTTATAAACTTAAACAATAATTTGTATTATATTTCATCGTGCTTGAGTTGTACTGTTAATCCTCGCTTCATCGAGTGACACCCGATAAGATCCTGTGCTCGATAGATCGTCTCTTCGTGGGGCAGTCTGTCACAGGTTTGGAAAGTAACGAGAACTTGTCATATAGGTGCTCAAGCTAAGTTAGGAAATAGTAAAAAATCAATTACCATCTGCAATTAACTACTTAGCCATCTAGGTGGGCATGGTAAATTACGAGGTAAAAAAATTCAATTACCAGTCACACTAATTAATGGTCGAGCATGCATGCATAGATGGCATGGTAAGGCACAGGATAGGGATTTCTTTGTATGAACTAGAAGATTGCCCGATGCGTTGCTCCTGGCATTGATAAATGGTTAGAAAATGTATCTATATTCTTATATACATGCTCTTTCTAAGGGTAAGAAAAAATTATACTTATGAACAAACTAATAATTCTGGAGTATTTGATGCAAGTCACTTTCCATTCACTACAAGAAATCTAATGATGTATGACGACCCAAATCGTCATGGAATGTATAAAATTCGTCACAAAACATCATTTGTGACGAAAAAACGTATCGTCATGTATCTCGCATCATAGATTAACTTGAGTGACGATATTAATATTTTCGTCATAGATTATACAAATCTATGACATTTTATGTTCGTCACAAAAAAGCCCAAGCCCAGCCGAGCCCAACTCTTAGTGACAAATTGAATTCGTCCCAATTTGTGGTGTTTGACATGGATGCCATGTCACATTGAAAAGTGACATGGCTGTCAATGTGGCGGCCAATATGGATCATACATTTTGCGTCCAGACCATTTTAAATTTGACCCAAAATTAATTTTTGCACTACAGAACCACTGCAACGTATTTTCAACGCAACCCAATAATATTTTTTTCAATATAATATTCAGAAGATATAGAGAAACAAAATTGCCATGTAGCATTACATGACTTTGGAACAAATTTTTATTCAAACATTATCTTTGTACGATAACAAATCTTATCCAACGTATCAACATAGATTTATATGTCATGGCAACTAGAAATACCTAAGTGACAGCAAAATGCTTACATTCTACTGCACACCAATATATTGCATGTCATTCTAAGATATCAAATCAACTACATGACAACAAAATTTTGGTTCGACCAAGCCATGTTAGTATTCGTCCTCAGCACCTACAATTTTTTTCAAGAAAAAAAATCAGATTAGCTATAATGACAAACATAAAGTGTGGCAAAAATCTAATTCTATCACATGAACAAAGAGCACAAGTTATTTTTCATTGTAACAGTTTTGATTCTTCCATCACATAATGTAACAGCACAAGTTGCTAAGACCAAAGTTAGAACATCAATAAAACTGAATTGTTACAAGCAATTAAGTGCTAACAACCTGCATCCTTCCTCCAATATTCATTTTCAGTAATAGTTCACAGAATGACAATACCATGACCCAACATATGATGATTTCGCTCCTTCAACCAAATCCAACTATGCTTAATTCTCTTGTGTGAAAGAATTCCTACTGTAATGCATAAGAACTTATGGGTACCTTAGGAAACTAAAACACTGTCCCAACTATAAAAACATGTATGAAAGGGAATCCGTACCTGGCCAAGCCCACGAATAAGAACCATCAAAATGAGTGTCATACATCTTTTTTGGAACATTTTCTTCGGATGGAGACAAAAGACCTTCCAGAATCCACTAGATTGAATGTATGGCAAGCCTTGGATAAAAAAACAGCACTTTCTAGAGCACCATGAACCATTTCATCATTCCAAATGGCACAGTCTGAACTGAGATAGTTCACATTCCATCACTCATGCCAATATTACATCAATATGAAAGAAGTAAAGATATGAAATCGAGACCGATTTCTAATAAAGAGGAAATACAGTCTACAATCAAGGAATCGGTCAGACTCAAGTACATGAATATAGAACTACATGAATACATGAACATACTACATGAATATGCGGCAGCAAGGTACACAAATATAGAACTGCACTACTACCTACAAACTAAAGAAAAAAAAACACTAAGCCTTGTATCACATGTGAGTCATTAGTTAGAATTCACCAAGGTAAATTAAGATTCCAGGATGTTATCCTAATACAGAACATATGTGTCATTAGTTAGAATTCACCATGTTAAATTAAGATGTGAAAGGATGTTATCCTAATCCAGAATAATAGGAATCATTGAACTGCAAAAAAATAATGTAGTGGTAAGATGTTACTGCATTTCTTTCAACATCCTACAGCCTGTAAGAACAATATAATTTCAAAGATGAGGGATAGATTTGCAATGGAATAGGCAAGTCATATAAGTCATTCTTGGGCACGGAAATTAAAGAGAAGTGGAAAAGTATGGTGTGCAGAAAATATGTTGGAAAAAGAGAAAGGTGTATTGGAAAGTGAGAATGACATATATTAGGGAACAAAATTTGAATGATAGAATGACTTATAATTGTGAATAGATCGAAGGAGTAACATTAACTTTAGAGAATAGTAAGGGGATGGTATAAGCTATTGAATATCAATGTAACACTTCGTGTTTTGATTAAACAAGAAACGTTGTCAAATTCAAAATTTTCGGAACCGAGCTCTAAAACAATTCAAACAAATTTCTGATTTCAATTAGAATTCAAATTTCAAATATGAGTTCAAAACTTTTTACAGCAATATTTTGAAATAAAATTCTTTTATTAAATATATTGCAAAGAATTGAATTTTAGAAATTTTTGTAAAATTTTATTCAAAAGGCAAAAGGCCCAAATGAATTTTTCTTCTTTAAATGATATCCTGTTTTCAAAATTTTATACAATAAAAAATATATTTCGATTTTGAACTTGGGCTCAAAATAAATCAAAAATTTCTAGCTCCCTGCAAAATTTCATTTTTATCCGAACTCGGGAACGGTGGTTTCGAAGCAAAAACAAAACGCTGCGCAGAAAATCACAAAAATCAGGAAAATAAGAAAATCCTGTGGGGCCCGCTTGTCAACGGCACAGCTCCTCCTCCTCCAACCTCCAGCAGCCAGCACTGTGGCCAGCTGCCGCGCACGCCCGCGTTGCTCGCCTGCATGCGCGTCGCGCGTCTCGCGCCCAGACCCCGCGCGGACATGGTAGAGGCCCCGTGTCCATGCCCCTCCCTGGCACTTCCTCTTTCACTCGCTCTCTCGCGCGCCATCCTCCGCCCCACTCTGAACGTCGCCGTCGAGCCCCGACCGAGCTGCCCCAGCCCTCCTTTCTCGCGAGCAACCGCGCTACCTCGTGCCCAAGCTATCGGCAACGCTCTCAGTCCATCTCTCGCTGGGCACTCCATCAATTTCGACTTTTCCCCAAGGTTTTGAAGTTTGGAGCTGCCGGCTGTACTCCGGCCAAATCCGTCAGGTATGGATTAAGGGACCTCGATTCCTATCGGTTTTAGTTCCTTTATCCTCTAACGCATCTTCTAAACTCGGATTTTGGCCGAATCCATCACTCCTCGCGCAGGTATTTTGAAGCAAAGCCGCGCCGGCCACAGAACTGCCTCACCTCGCCGACGACGCCCCTCCTCCGGTCGGTTTCCACACCGTAAACACCCGTGCCGGCCTTCTCCGTGTTCCAGTGAACCTGTAGGTGCTATCCAACTTGAGTTCCGTCGACCTCAGTGCCCGCGCGACCTCGTCGAACCTCGTCGGCTGCTATCCGCCGTCGACGACCGCCTTTCGGTGAGGACCCCGCCGAGCCGACCTCCCCTTCGGACTCCCTGCGCCGCCTGGGTCATTTCAGTACTCGGGCCATCGCCCGAGGCTGCTGGCAGCCGCCCACCGGCGAGCGTCGCCGGCCGTCCTGACCGCCATGGCCCTGGGGCCGAGCTCCCCTTCGTCGGATCTTCTGCACCCTCCGGATCCAGTGTGGCCGACGCTGTGCACAACCGTGTAGCCTCTCCTTTTGGGCCGGGTTTCCAAGTGGGCCGGGAAACTGTAGCCCGTGGAGCGACCAGGCCCAGCTGGCTGGTTATTCTTTGATTATTTGCGAAAAGATTTACTTAATTAACAGAAAATAGTTCCAAACTTTTAAAATTCGTAGAAAATTCATCCTATCTCGAAAGATTATGAAATAAATTTTATTAGGATCCTCTTAACTAGAACAATATTCTAAAGCTAACAAATTTTTATTTTATGCATGAAATAATTTATTTAATTCAGATCACCCAAAACTTCATTTATGCATTATCATTATTCTTTGACATGATAAAATCTTGGAAAATTTACCTTTCTGTTTCTTTAGCTAAACTTTATGCTTTAGAAAAATTTCATATTTATTTCCATCAAAAATAATTTTATAAATAATTTATTGTGTTTAAATTGTGTTTGATTCATTATAAATCTATTTGATTTCAATAAATTCTGAAAATTTGTCAAAAATTAGTTTATAATCTCCCTGTTATTATTGAAAAACTCAAATTATACTTTACGTTTTCAAATACTATTTTATATGGATTTTATAACTAAAATTTCTGGTCACTTTTTTTAAAATAAAAGACTATCATCACATATGATTTAAATTCAAATATTTGACTTTTATAGATAAGCATAATTCAATTCCTTGCATATCATTTCATGTCTAGAACCCGAAGTTGACGAGGAAGAGTTCGACGACGTTCCGTTTGTCGAAGATTTTAACTTTGAGCAAAGCACAGGCAAGCCTCGGTGCATTAACCTTGTTTTAATTGTTTCATATTTTATCACCATATAGTATGTGAATTATATACTGTGCATTAGGTTTTTAGGAGTTGATTGAAACCTAGATTGCATAATAGTACCCTGTACCTATGGTAGAGTCCTTGGTACGGGTATCGTGATATAGAGCTAGGCTATGAGTTTTAATTAACGGTAGAAGTCGAATGATTGGTAACTTCACTCGCGAGAGCTATAGGTTTTATCTCTGGTTCAAAGGTATCACATGATTTGATGAGGTTGAATTATACGAGCCTAAAAGATTGAGGTTGGTTATGAGATTAAAAAAAGATAAGTTGAGACCAGATAGGGAAGTATAGGTTGGCATCAAGAAGAGTCCTGTGTGCCATAGCCTTGTCTGTGTCGATTAAAGACCGTACTGTTGTCGACCCTATTGAGCAAATTTGAACAGTACTGATTACATACTCGCTATATGAGGCCCAATAAATTGATGTAGCCCATGTGCGTAGTGACTGGACGTAACCGAACCTCTCTTCTGGAGATGATTAGAAAGGAGAGCTTTGGGGCTAACCATGGATAGACCCGGTGTGGTTATCGCATTGAGGACCACTGCTCGGAAGAGGTGAGCATCAGACCGGTACTATGTATCATTGGTGTGAAAGGTTGCCACGTACGACTTCTTGAAAGTGCGCACGTGTCATGTAATCAGGTTTCTCTAGCTAGATGTAAATCAATTCGAATCGCTACCCCTCACAGTAACGAGTGCCACTTGTTTCAGTGCGCCACATCGTAGTTAAGAAGTGAAATAATAGTGAAATGAGAAAGTATTATGATTTACTGGTTATGTTTATTATAAATTGTTTGACAACCATGATTGTGGTAGTTGATAGTGCAAAGTAAATTTATTTTTCTATGCACTTAATTTACTGCTAAAACTTGAAAGTAAGAATCCACTGTTAGCGTTGATTTTTGCAAATAGTTATCCCATGTGAGTCGACCTTGTCATATCTTTTGGAGTCGACTGTAGTTAGCCATATTGACGGGTAAGACTCGCTGAGCATTCGAATGCTCAGAGCATTCGAATGCTCAGAGCATGACTCTTTGTGGTTTTGTTTTGCAGGTGACCTCTCTTTCTCTCCTCTAGACCAACCAGCAGGAGCGACCCCTAAGGGTGGCTTTGTCCGCTGGGAGCCTTGCTCGCCGCGCTGAGCTCTTGTGTGCTGCTAGAAGGTACATCGTATGGACTCGATGTCATCTTAAGCTTAGAATCTCGGAATCCCTAGTAGTTTTAAATAAAGTTCATTCACTTTCACGCTTTTAAAAACTCTGGTTTGTAACTTAAACAACCGTTTGTACTATATTTTATTGTGCTTAGTTGTACTGTTGGTCCTCGCTTCGTCGAGTGACATCCGATAAGATATTGTGGTCGATAGATCGTCTCTTTCGAGGACGGTCTGTCACACTCAACAATTGAAGGAAAGAATTAAAGTTCACACAGAATGTTAAGAGTGAAATAGAATGAATTAGTTACCTCACATGATTTTTCATGGCTGGTGCCACCATCATCAAACAATTCATTATTCACCAAGTAGGTACTGAAAAAGGTAATCCATTGTAAAATATCATTCACCAAGTATAGTACTGATAATCAACACTTATTTTTTATGTGATATGATAGCTTCTAAAAAACTTGAAGTTTGAAATGCACCTAATTAAAAGATTCCCTGCCAGCAGTAGTATTGGCTCTTAATACAATCAGTTCTCTATCTATCAGAAGCGATCCATCACCTCAGTGCTCTGATGCACAGAAAACAAAAGGGTTACATTGACCTTACTAAAATAAACAGGGTTGCGCTATCACCAATGTCTTAATTCCAACTTTGCTTTATTTTCTCACATTTTTAGCCTTCTCCGCTTTCTCCCACAGCTTAGGCAGTGCCGGGTTCATGAAGTGGAGGTTTTTGAAGACACAATCACCTGTTCTTGCTCTTTCATAAGTTTCAACCTAGTACATGACATTTACACTGATACAGTCAACTTGATCCCACAAAAACACAAAGGTCAATAAAAAGGAGTAAGAATTTTCCAGGACAGTTTGCATGCCACTTTCCTTTGCAGCTTGTATGTTGTTGAAAGTAACACCAAACAATATTTGAAAGGTGCTGCAAGGAAGAGAATCGGTTGATGACCAAGATAGCGAGGATTAATGTGGAGTCATTATTTCACGAGCATGGTGAAATTAGCATATGCATAGGCGCGTACCATTGTTTATGGATTCATGGATGGACCATGACAGCATGCGGCATTGCATTTATTGATGGCATGTATAATATTGATGATTTCGGTATACCCACCCTAGGAGCCAGATGCTTCATGATATAAAGCATATTAAATTTTTTGCACCTGATCATGTAGCCCAACCTAAAATAATTATAGACCATGAATGGAGCTTTGTTGGATCACCATGTGCTTCAAACTTAAAAAAAGATGCCACAACTTAAACAAAATAATACCTGCGGGAGTTATGGATTCATTTAACTTTAACACATTGACCATCAACTTCTGGTAATGCAGCAAACAGATGCACATTGTAAATCAATCATCCAAATCCCGAATATCATCAACAAAAGTTGTATATCTGTTCATAAAATAAAATAAAGATCATGGTAAGATGGAGAGTATATGCTTTGAATGAAATATGGAGCAACAGTTGACATCCCCTTCCTCATGAACACGCAGAACGATCAACTTTTAGTAATGCCGCAAACAGATGCACCGTTGGCGATGTGAATCTAAAATCCAACCATACATAATTGTCTGATTCCATTGCCTTCCATCCTACTGAAAACTTACATGTTGTTATGACCTCTGAAACTGAAACCCAAAGAACCGAATCAGACAGTGATACGCTAACATCACCTGAGCTAACGATCCAACCAAAAAAAGGAGCCCAAATGTACATTGCTGCAAGAATTGATAAACAAATTTTAAGTGATTGTTGGATAGGAAAAACATGCTAATATAAAGTTTTTTAAAAAAAAATGGAGTTTATAGAAATATTTAAACATGAACTATTTACCTAAAAGGAATATTTGACTGTCGAAATCAACACAAAGGGGACAATGGACCAGTTGTAGGGAAATGTTAACTATTAGTCCATAGAGCTTATAGAACATTTGTAGGGAAATGTTGAATGAATGATGAATCTGGAGGCCTACATATGTGTCATTGCAATGAGAAATCAGCCAGCAAGCATAATATATAGTATCAAAATAAAACGTGGAGAATAACGTGATATTCGAAGGTGAACATAATTCTTACCTGCAGGATGAAATAATATTCCTGACACCACAATTTCATCTTATTCCTGACACCACAATTTGGAGTGATTCGTGGTGGTGACATCAAGGGGTGGGCAAGGGGGATCGGCGGTGGCGGGGAGAGGACGAGACACAGTGGCAGGGAGAGGAGGGTGAGGCGGCGGCGGGCGCACGCTGGGAGAGAGGTAAAGCGGCGGGGAGAGGAGAGTGACGGCGGTGGGCCTGCGCTGGGAGGGAGGGGAGGCAGCGGCGGGGAGAGGAGGGTGAGGTGGCTGTGGGCGCGTGCTGGGAGAGAGGGGAGGCATCAGCGGGGAGAGGAAGGGGAAGCGACGGCGGGCGCAAGGCGGGGAGGCGGCGGCTTGGGTGCCGGGGAAGGGAAGATAGGAGATAGAGAGGTGAGTTTTGGAAGAGAATGAACATCCAGGATTATGGGAGGATGATGATCGGACGGTAAAGAAATCTGTGACACAACTCATTGTGGATTAGTACTTTTAGTGCTCACAGATTATATAGATATTATATATGCGTTCAAATGCATGCATGCATAGCTGATGGGTTTAGAATAGAGTTAATTGGGGGTTAGTTGGTGTGAAATAATAAGGCTTGTTTGTAGTTTGGTATAGATTCATATAAAACAGCTTCTTCACGACAACAGGTTCTTTGAAAAACAGCTTCTTCAGAAAAAGATTATCTACAAAAAGCACTTTTTAAATTGTTTGGTAACATAGTTTTTATTGTGGTCCCAATATATAAATAAATAGAGAATCCATAAAAAGCTACACTATTAGTGCTTTTGGCTCCTAATATAAATTAGAAAAGATTTTCTTGAGGGGAAAATATAAAAGCACTACTTGTAGAACTGTTTGGTGGACTTTGAAATATTCAGAGCAGAAGTACTTTGAGAATACGTACCAAACATACTCTAAGTCCCTCCCGGGGTGTGAATTGGCGTTTATATATATACTCCATCTGTCCTTTTTGAAATCAACATTTGAACATTCGTCTTATTCAAAAAATTTACGAAAATAAAAAAAATAAATAAATCAAACTTAAAGTACTTCTAATAATAAATAATTTCACAATAAAATAAATATTTTTAAAAAACTTTTTTTGAATAAGATGAATAATAAAAAAAAGTTTGAAAATCTAAATTAAACTTTGATCATTCGTCTTATTCAAAAAATTTACTCGAATGTGTAAAATTTTAAGTTGTGATTTAAATAACTCTAATTATATCAAAATATACGAAATTTATCAAAAAAATTTGAATAAAATGAATGGTCAAATTTGAATTTAAAATTTAACTGCGACATCAATAAAAAAATGGAGGGAGTAGTATTGAAACCATACACGCAGGTATGTCTAAATAATCGCAAAAGACGAGGAGGCAATGTCGCGTGCATGAATAACGATGCTAGCTAAAGAGAGCGCTGGAGAACCAAAATCATGGAAAAGTTCGATGATCTGGTAACTAGGCATTTTAGAATTACAATACGGATGCCGGCAGATCATGCTGCCGGTGTGGACTCGACGATCCGGTCGATGAGGTCGGCGGCCTCCTGGATGGTGGTGATGCTCTGGGCGGGCTCCTGCCTGAAACTCTGCCTTCCTGCAGTGTTCAGTCATGCGGCAACAGGTTTTCAGTTCAATTTCCGTCACAAGATGTTTCATAGGATTATATGCTTCCAAACACATTTTGGGCTCAAAGTCCATGGATGGAGACGCACAGATACATGCAGAAAGGCATAAAAGAAATTCCGATTGAAGACCTGACAATGTGGTTAAGTACCACCATTGTGACACAAGCTCAGTCAGTCGTAGTCCCAACTACGATGAACAAATTATGCGAGAACAATACGAATATACGTTGCTCAAAATGATTGGGAAGATCAGTTTTCGGTTGATCTAGCGCCCCCCCCCCCCCTCGCCCCCCCAAAAATGCAGTTAGAGCATCTCCAACGGTTCTTTTAAAAAATCAACTCAAAAAGTACTTTTTTGGGTCATAAAAAATTTGAAATCTATTTTAGCCATCTTCTCCAACCGCTTCTCTAAATATATTTTAAATTTGAATTTAATGAACAACCAGTCTCATTGTCGTTGCACTGAGATGAGATTTGAGAGTTCAGAAAGTTCTTTAATCTACCTTCGAATAAGAGGATTTTAAGGGACTTTTGAAAGTAGAAATGTGTTTAAAGAAGTTGTTGAAGAATATTTTTTACGTTTTTTTCTTATAATTTGATTTAAAAGAGTTAATAGGAAGCTTTTGAAGTTGCTGTTGGCAGGCAGATATTGCGGGGTCTGTAAAACATCTCCAGTAGTCACCTTCAATTAGTATTTCCAAAAGTATGTTAGTAGGAAAAAATTGTCTTTCTCCAACAACTCCCTATATTCATACGAAAAAAGCATTTTGAATATAGTCAACAACTCCATTCACCATGCGGTAGATTCTCTTTCCTCCGATTACTCCAAACCAAAATCCTAAGTCTTTCTCTGCTTGCTCGGTGGTGCGACACATACTCCATCCGGCCACCCCAATGGACAAATCGACACCCGAAAATCAAGATTGATTTTCACTTTCTATTATCGGTGAGTTGCTAGACTCCATCCTACTAGCATGTGATTCAGCGCAGTGCTTTCTCTGGCCCCTCGCAGTGCGAACTTCTCTGGGCTCTGGCGCGGCAAGGAAAGAGGATTTTGGCTACAATCTCAGCTGGAAACGGATGGATTGGTGCCAGAATGGCGCGGGAGCAAGATTTCGTGGAGGAAATGGTGGGATCGTGGGTGTAGGGAGTGCCAACGGTGCTGCTAAATCTGGGGTGAGTGCGCCGGTATATTGGGGAAGCGAACGTTTGGGGAGGTAGTATACATAACTGTTGGAGTGTGATTTCTGTTAACACAACCTATAAAATGTGTTTAGGGGAATTTGTTGGTGACTGTTGGAGGTGCTAATATATTGCTGGAACGTGAGCTGACATGCCTAAAGCTTTAACTACCAATAAAAGCAACGAGAGACCAAAGCTATAAATAAAAGAGTAAATTTCACAAAATTACAGGTGCTTTATTTATATTATTACAAAACTACAGATTTAAAGTATACTTTCAGAAAATTACAGATTTATTATAGTAATTTCAAAAATATATGTATAAAATTTATAGTTTTGTGAAAAATTAAACATAAAAATTGTTGTTTTGTGATAATTTAGATACAAAATTTGTAGTTTTGTGATACATTATATACAAAATATGTATCTTTATTAAAATATGTTTAAACTTATAGTTTTGTGATAATATTGACAAAATATATGTAGTGAAATTTACTATAAATAAAATTAAGGCACGCTAACATACCACATAAGTAACATACTATCCGGTCACCTAAAAACAGTGCAAATTATCCCACACGTTGTAGCTCAAATGCGTAACATACTATAGTACACTTTGATTGTTGCAAACTTGTAACCCATCGAGGCTGAAACGGTTGTGTAGAATCGAACAAATGGAGACGTGAGCTACATGGATGAGTGCAGTGGAGCGGTCCGCGGAGGAGGCAGTCGCAGACTCGCAGTCAGGTCTCACAAAACCGCTGACTGTGTTTTCAACTGCTCGGTCTACTATTTTTGCTGCGTTCAATTTTAAGTAAAAATAAATCGTCTCATAAAATTAAGTGGTTTTCATAGGTTTGTAAACCTAGTCGCAGCGAAGGTTGAAGGAGGGGCATCGTGTGGCGCGGCTTTGGCTCTATTTATTTTGATTTCCTGGTAATTGCTTACCTGAGAAGCAGACTTTTCAAATAAGAGAATCTACTAGATATTTGCCAATTCTAATTTTTTACTGGATTCTCTGTTCACAGTGCTAAAATGACTTGAATGTCTCTAAGCCCAATAATAGTTCATTTTTGTTCTAGAGAGAAGTCAATAATAATGATGTATCTTGAATTTGTAAAATATTTAATTAAATTATAATACTGTAAATTATATATAAAGATAATAATAAAATCTTAAAATTAAACTAAAATATAAAGTTTGATTACAATAACATGACCTTAAAATGAACCACAGAACCATAGCTACAGAAATAGAGGCAATTCTTTATTTACCATCCAAAAATTACTTGATGCCTCACAAGCCATCAAAAACATAGAAGTTTCTTATTCGCCTTGAATCTGAAATTGATGCTTTTCATAGCATCGTTATCAATTTATAACCCATAAATGTCTTTAATTTAAGCTAAAAAGATACATTTATCTCTAGAAAAATCATGTAACAAAAATTTATATGTTCCGCCCATAGTATGATGAAGGCATATAACAAATCTATGTTTGTTTATTTCATGCCTTTATGATTTTAAAATATGTAAAATATGAAAAAAAATCTATTTGTACAAATTAATAATTATATTATATGCATTAATCAAAATAAATAAATAATTTTTACAACAAAATAAAGCAATTTCTGCAGCATAAATTGAACAAAGATAGTGACAGAGTAGAGAGTAATGGCATATAAGGCATTAATTTCATATCTGATGACGGATAAAAAAGCTTTAATTTTTCAATGACTTGTAAAACATTAGACTATATTTAAATAGTAAATAAGGAATTTTCTCACAAAAATATCACAACCCACACACGCACTTTCCGGCGTTGCCGGCACTTGGATAGATGTATGTAAGAGTAAAATCGAAGAGGGGGAAAAAAGAAGAAATAGCAAGTCTATCTACTTTTACTTATCCGCGACCGAGCCATCGTCCATGGCCAACCCATCCAAAGGTAGTCGATTTGAGCTTCGATTCGATTGGTCCATCGTGCTCCTCTGCTCGACATTACGCGTTGCTGCTTCTGCTGCTGGGCTCTGCTGCAGCTGAACGCGGTGGAGGGAGCGGGCCGGGCGGCGCCGCAGGGAGCAGGTGAGGGCGGCGCAGGGAGCCGGCCGGCGTTGAAGGGAGCAGGCCAGGGCGGTGCGACGCAGTCGGTGGCCCCCGACGGGGTGGGGCGCGAATGGGAGAAAAGCTTCCCCTGTCTCCTCCGCCGGTTTGAGGACGCGTACAGAATAATCAAGCCTCAGGTGTGTTTCCGCTTCTCCCCCAAGAGGCTTCTCCCATAAGCGAAATTTTAATCCATGCGTTTGGGTGAGATTTTTGCTTTTTCTCATAAGCGGATTATATAACAATATTGAAAAATAGTGCCTCTGTCCCATAATGTAACCATTTTTAGGATCTCAATGTAAAACTAGTCAATATTGAACAAGTAAGCTATACCCCTCACTTTATCTTAACCCAACTCCCTCGCACACCCAAGTACCCAACCAACCCACCAGCTTTTGTTTCATACCCAGAAATAATTACATTGTGAGAAAATTTTAAATGCTTCAAATGTTTACATTAGTATGACAGAGGTAGTACTATTGCTCCGATGTACTCCCTCCGTCTCAAAATAGGTGATGTTTTTGACTTTTTGAAATCGACGTTTGACCATTCGTCTTATTTAAAAAATTTACAAAATACAAAAATGAACAAGTCAAACTTAAAGTATTTCTAATAATGAATCAGTTCACAATAAAATAAATATATTTTAAAAACTTTTATGAATAAAACGAATAATCGAAGGGAGAAGTTTGAAAATCTAAAATGACACTTATTTTGGGACGGAGGGAGTACTAGATAAAAAGGATACATTTATAGCAATCAATCTTATAGATACATGAGGATCATTTTAAAAGTCTCACTTAAAGATACAACAAATCCAGACCAATGGCGCCAGGATGCGAAAACAGATAAAACTGTCAAAACCATACATAATGATGATGACCAGGTGCACATAAATACGCACAAACATATTCAAGATAACAAATCACTAATCTATAGTACTCTCACTAAACCGCAATATAAGAATAAAATCCCCCATTCGGCAACTTTATTTAGTTGTAGTATCGGCAGAAGCAACAGTAAACACTCTTAAGTGGCTGGAGCAAGGCTTTAATGCGCAGAATAGCTTTATCCTGATCTCTGACCATTCTCCATAGAATTGAGTTCATGAACAATTTTGTTACGATGGTTATCGATATCAGCCTTCAAAATTTCCAAACTATTTGCATCACATGTTCCGTGATTGAGCTTGAGTTTTGTTAGACTCAGCAGGTTCCTGATCCCAGAAAGAGCCTCCAAGTGGGTGAAAGACAGAGCCATCATTTCTAAGTTGTTAGCTGTTCCAGATGCAAAGTCAATCCTGGTAAGTATATCATCTTCAATCTCAAGAACCATGAGACTTTTGAACTTCCCATCCTTGAAGATGAGGGAACCTTCCGCAAATGAATGGTGACACAATCTAAGACAGTGCAGACTTTGGAGCATGCCAAGTATATCGAGAGCATCCTCTTTAAGATAGGTGTCACATAAAGTTATCTTGGCAAGTTTATTTAGCTCTTTGATCCGAGGAGGCAATGTATTTTGAATGCCACAGATATTTAGGCTTTCAAGATACCTTGGGGGTCTCAGCAAAACAGCATGAATCTCGTCCCAGTTGCCTGGTTGTTCCATTCGGATTGATAATGACTGAAGGCATTCGTCCCAGTTTATCTATCAAGTTGGCTTTCTTACATGAGAGAATTACTCCAAGCTTCTTCAATTGCTTTTGTTTATCACCAAGCTTGGATAACTCTTTGGCAATGTCAGTGATTTTGACACAGGACAATATCTCCAGCTTTTCCATGTTTACAATATGGCGAGGCATGCACAATGTGGAAAATGATTCCTTAGACCTGACATTGTCTTCCTTTGGAGAGTCAATAAAACCTGCAAGCAGATGTCTTAGCATTGGTAGCACCACATCAAGTCTCTGCACCTTGGTTTCTCGGATGTCAAGTGTTTCCAAGTGTTTCAGCTGTCCTATCTGCTTTGGCAGCTGGGCAACATCTGTGTTCCGAAGGCCTAGATACTTGAGATTGCAAATCCTGCAGATGTTCCTAATGTGGTGCTTCTTTAGGCCTTTCCGACTTTCCAGATCTATCACTGTCAGCAATATCTTTGATGATCTGGGCAACGACCTCAAGGAATTCATAATATTATTGCGTCGGTGGAGTTGAACTCCGCTGCAGAGGGAGAAAAGCAGTTTCATGTTATCCAGTGATACCTGGTTGTTGAGCAGCAAGTCTTCTACTGCTGATGACTCCCTTACTAATCATGTTAGTGACTAGCTGATGCACTCTGCAGCTCTTTATCTTGCCTGCACCACCAACATCATGAGAATGAATAAGCTTTCGAACGACAAGCACTCAGAAGCAGTGCTCAGCTTCTTCTAGTGCGCTCCTTCACTCATCCACTTGTGTTATCAAACCTTGGGCAACCCATCGCCTTACTAGGCTTGCCCTTCGGAGCATGGTATCGCTGTCGCTGAAAACAGTGGCATACCAGAGACAATTCCTGTATTCTTTTGGCTGCGAATCATAGCAGAAGGTAATCATCATATTCTCTTTCCCAGTTGATTGTTCCTGATTGAGATTTCTGTACAGCCTGTTAAGGTCCTCTTCTGACCTGTCAGGGTAGCTGCGAAGGGCATGAATGAAAAAGTTCATGCATTCAACATTTGGCAGGCATTCTAGGATATCCTTCATGCGTTGCCGACAGTTATTATCTTCATATCTGCTAGGTATCACAGAGATAGCCTTCTTCAAGTAAAAGTTAACAGGAGAATAGGTCACGATCTTCTTTGGATGGCACACCTGGTTCATTGAGCTATCATTTGCGGAGAACACTACCACACTGCCGGCAGCACAGTTTTTCAGCACCCTTCTGACATGATTCAATATGACCTGGTACTCTAAATCTGAAACAACAAGCAGCAGCTTCTTGCCGCCCAGGTAACAAGAAAGAGCTTCTCCTGCCGTAGCTTGGTTCCATATCGACCGGTCAAGGTCATAGTTCATCGATGGATTGATCTCGCGGAGCATATCCAGAAGCACGTTGATTGGATGCGGAGGCCGTTGCACGGTGACACAAAGCACCCAGTGGAAGGGCCCTTCCTCGCCAAAGGCCTTGTAGTGCTTGTACACTGCTGCTGCGAGCTCAGCTCCATCCCCACCGTCTTGAGCGATGATGGCCACGGAGTTGTGTGGGGGCTGATCCTGGGAGGACTCGGCATTAGCCGTGGCTGCAAACGGTGCTTTTGACTACTCGTTCAGCCAGTGGATCAGCTTCGCCTTGCCCTCCTGACCGTTGGTGTCTGCTCCGTTGAGGAAGCCTGCTGCTGCTTCGTGTTCCTGGCTGCGGGACTGCATATAGAGCTCGATGCAGTTTCTGGAGTCGAAGGCGAGCTCCATGACTTGCTTCATCCACGGCCGGTGCTGGTCCTCGCCGGCCACTATTAGGATTCAATCATTCACTTAACCTACCATTGGCACAAAATTAATCATGGCCCCAGGAAATCCACATCTACACTTTAGAAAAATCATGACATCAGATCAGCTATAGTAATTTATACTCCCCCCGGATTCAACTGTACGGTGTACTTTTTCTTGACCGCGGCATAGTCTCAAAAAATACATTTTGACAGTCAATACCTCTTATGTCACGTGGTCCATAACCATAATGCGTCATTATCAGATCAGCCCCTGAAGCATAGAGATATATATAAAAGCTAGTAGGACCAAATTGCACTCTAGTTTATGAATTCTTGACCCAATTGGTGGCCAAAGATTATTTTGTCAGAGCGGAAAGAGTACTCTAATGTTAGTTGGTCCCGATTAGGTACACTAATTCACACTCACCTACCAGCA
>BCLH01001851.1:54931-67288 GCA_001602315.1 Zoysia pacifica | reverse complement strand
AAGGAAGCTAAACTATTTGCTTTCTCTCAAACTTGCTCAACCAAGTTCTTACTTGTTCTTACCAAGCTGCAGCAGGAGTTTTGGCACAACAAGAACATAAACACTGGCACCAAATGTTACCCTGTGATGTTGCAGTCTGGACTGTGGAGCTAGGTGGCTGTAAGTAGAAACAAGGACAGCTTGAACCACGCTAGTCAAAAGAAACAAGTTGAATAATTGTTCAGCGACGATATTGTGCTGGCTGGTCCCAAGTTCAAAAGTGCTAGAGATGTGAGCCTAGCCACCAAAGTAGCCTCCAAGTAGTGACTTACATGAGCAACCAAAGTAAGACAAGGAAAGGGAACAAAATTCTGCTGCTGAAACAAGTTCTTCTTTTTTTTCCTTCTTTTCTATTCTTTTCTTCCTTTTTTTTATTTTTTTTTAAATGGCAGCGCAACTCGGATACACTTCTCTGAACGGGGTATCAACGACGGCACTTGCACATCAAAGCAATCACAACTCTTGCTCAGACTAGAACAAGATGTGGCAAACCAGAAATCTCTTCAAATGTGGGGTTCTCAAATGGTTGTCTAACAGGTGGTCGTTGGACACAACGGAAGATCAAAAAAGTTTGCAAAGAACTAAACTATAACAAAAGAAAACCCAAGTGTTCTTGGTGATGGCTGGGACCTTTAAATAGGGGAGAGAGGATGACCACAGGGGTGCTAGGGGTCGCCCTCAAACCCTAGGACGCGCCCCTAATAGGCTCAATTTGATACACGGGCCAACGGTCCAAGTTTGGGTGATGCTGCACCTTCTGTTTTAAAATGATGATTGTCTCTGATTCTGATATGGTATGAGGCTGAATTCGTTAGAAAGTAGACCTTAGGACCTTTCCAACAAATGCTTAAACACCAAAATCGGAGTTTGTTTGAAGTCGTGGTGGTCGTCACAATCTGGTGCTGTTTAGGAGCCCGCGATCTTCCTGCAAGACTCCTCTTGCATTTGTGTCCTCTCCCTTGTTCATAAGCAGAATCACATAATTGATCTCACGTGCACGAGCTCGAGTGATTGGACCAACGGTTGGAATGGGTGTGATGTCCTCATCAACAAGTTTCATAATCGATGCACAAACCGGTGCAATTAATGCACCTATAGACCCGTTTTCATGTCGGTTTTTGAAGGTGACCAATACAGGAGATACATACCCAAACGTGGTTTTTGGGTGTAATGAAGTGGATTGGACATGTTTGGCACGGAAACACAAGTTTCATAATCAACGCACAAACCGATGCAATTAATGCACCTACGGGGCACATTTTCGTGTCGTTTTTTGAAGGTGACCAAAACATGATATACATACCCAAACATGATTTCTGGGTGTATTGGAGTGGATTGGACAAGTTTGGCATGAAAACGTAAGTCTCAAAATCAGCGCACGAACCGGTGCATTTAATGCGCCTGTGGGGCTTGTTTTCGCGCCGATTTTTGGAGGTGACTAAAACTTGATATACATATCGGAACTTGGCTTTTCGTTGCAATGGAGTAGATTGGACAC
This sequence comes from Zoysia pacifica, assembly GCA_001602315.1. Taxonomy (NCBI): domain Eukaryota; kingdom Viridiplantae; phylum Streptophyta; class Magnoliopsida; order Poales; family Poaceae; genus Zoysia; species Zoysia pacifica. The sequence goes on along the minus strand of BCLH01001851.1, from coordinate 65,751 downwards.
GTTTGGCGTGGAAACATAGGTCTCCTAATCACGACAAAAACCGGTGCATTTAATGCACCTATAGACCCGTTTTCCCACCCGTTTTTGAAGGTGACCAAAACAGGATATGCATACCTGCATACCCAAACTTAGATTCTGGGTGTAATGGAGTCGATTGGACATGTTGGGCGCGAGAATGCAACTTTCATAATCGGCGCACGAACCACCGCATTTAATGCACTTACAGGGCCTGTTTTCACGTCAGTTTTTAAAGGTGACCAAAACATGAGATACAAACCCAAACGTGATTTTTGCGTGTAATAGAGTGGATTGGACATGCTTAGCGTAGAAACACAAGTTTCATAATCGACGCACAAACCGGTGCAATTAATCGCCTATAGACCCGTTTTCGCGTCGGTTTTTGAAGGTGACCAATACATGAGATACATACCTAAAAATGGTTTTTGAGTGTAATGGAGTGGATTGAACATTGTTTGGCACAAAAACAGAAGTTTCATAATCGGCGCACAAACCGGTGCAATTAATGCACCTACAGGGCACGTTTTCGTGCCGATTTTTGAAGGTGACCAAAACGTGCTATACAGACCCAAACATGGTTTCTGGGTGTATTGGAGTGGATTGGACAAGCTTCGCATGAAAACACAACTCTCATAATCAGCGCACGAACCAAAGCATTTAATGCACCTGTGGGGGCCGTTTTCGCGCCGATTTTGGAAGGTGACCAAAACATGATATACATATGAGAACCTGTTTTTTCATTGTAATGGAGTGGATTGGACATGTTTGGTGTGGAAACATAGGTCCCATAATCACGGCACAAACCGGATTTTGGAGTGGATTGGACTTGTTTGGTGCGAAAACACAAGTTTCAGAATCCAGGCACAAAGCGGTGCAATTAATGAACGTACAGAGCTGTTTTCGCACCCATTTTTGAAGGTGACCAAAACATACATATCAAAACTTGATTTATCGGTGTAATGGAGTGGATTGGACATGTTTGGCACGGAAACACAAGTTTTATAATCGCTGCACAAACCGATGCATTTAATGCACCGCCGGGGATCGTTTTCGTAACAGTTTTTGAAGGTGACCAAAACATGATATACATTCCCAAACTTGGTTTCTGGGTGTAATGGACTGAATTGAACATGCTGGACGCGGAAACACAAAGTTCATAATTGGCGCACGAACCGATGCAATTAATGCACCGACGGGGCCCGATTTCACTCCAGTTTACGAAAACAAGAGATACGTACCCAAACGTGGTTTTTGGGTGTAATGGAGTGGAATGGACATGTTTGACGTCAAAACACAAGATAATGGGTGGTAGACCTCTTTATTATGCGTAGGTACCTGGGGTACACTATCTCGACAGTGTAAGATGGGGTCAACCATTAGCCAGTGATGGTCGGCACGACGCTTCAGCCTACGACAAACCATTCAGGTCGCTCGGGCGCTCGAGGGCTACGCCCAACGGGCGTGGTCGCGTGCCCTCATGGGATCAACAATCAGCGAGTGAAGTTTGGCACGACGCTTTAGCCCACGACCGACCCTTCGGGTCTCTCGGGAGCTCGGAGGCTACGCCCTACGGGCGCGCTCACGCGCCTCCGTAGGATCAGGGCAGGATTCGCAGACGAACAGCCCAGCGCCGTCTCAACTGTCGGGATAGTGTAGCCCAGGTACCTACAGATCAACTCCTACGACGCGGTCCACCTACGGTCCGCTATTCAGCGGCCCACCAAGGACCTCACAAAGGCGGCCCGGCCTCAGCGGTCCGGAAGCCTCGTCAACATCCAAAGACGGAGGCGTAATCGTTCCGAGCCCCAGGGGTCGGGACCCGAGCTACCGAGATCCTAGCGGTCGGGACTCGCCCGCCGACCGCTGGGAAGCAGTCATCACTCCAGCAAACACGTCGATTCAGTATCCCTGGCGATGTGCAGTTACGCGAAGAGGATAAGCATTTCGAAAGATTTCGCAACTACCCGGTCGAATGAGAAACAACCCTCCAGGTGATAAAGCTGAGCAGTAAAGCAACTCTGTTCCCTCTCAGTGAACAAGGGTACGAACGGGAGGCGTCGATCGTTTGGCCCGAACCCCGAGGGCACGACTCTCTGGAGACCGTGGCCCCACCTGTCAAGGGGTCATCCGCTTCCGTAGGCGGCAAGATGCTTAAACCATGGTCCGGTCACCTCTACCGTGGTTCGGTCAAGACAACCCGGGTCTGGCCCTGTATAAGGGGCACTTGGGGAGGAAAAACAAAAAACGAGATATGCGACAGACACAGAGAGCAACAGTGATAATCACCATCTGTAAACCATCCCCATCACGCGAGCTTGGGACTCTCGGATCAGTTTGGAGCCCTTCCGCATTGTACCCTCGTGTTCTTCAGGTTCATACGATCGATCTCTCGCCCCTGTACGTAGGGTATTACTCCTCGAGGCAGCCCGAACCAGTTTAACCTTTGCGTCTCACTTGTAGACAAGGCCATTCGATTCCGAAAACGCACGAGCCCCCGTCCGATCATATAAATTTACTGTGCCGATGTACGGAACAACAACAGTTGGCGCGCCAGGTAGGAGCTTTCGGTGTGTTTTCATTCGCTGTTTCTATGGCTCCGATTTTCATTTTAGTCGGAGATTCTTCCACCTCTCGACTGTTCTTCGGGATATTGTGGTTGCCATCGCTCGTGATGGTCGATCGTGGAGCATTCCCACTTTCGTTGCTGGCCAGGCTGTCTGCTTCGAGAGCCTAGATTTCACCGCCGACAACGGGGGCGAACTCCACCTTCAGACCTCGCGAAAATGCCGTTCACCTAAACGTCGCTCGCCTCGACGCCGCCTTCTTCGTTCTTCGCCTCACGGTATTTTGGGTCACGATCCTTCCCGTGAGTGCTTCATGTTGCCCACCAAGGCCGCAGAGGAGGAAACCCCTGGCAAGGCAGCACATGACGATCCCTCTCCACACCTTCACGCTCGTACTGTGGTTGAGGACGCACTCCAGCGCAAACTTGCGACCGGGGGCGATCCGAAGGGTAAGGGCGTCACTGTGACAAGTGGTGGTGCCCGAGCCCGAGCCTGCACTGCTTATCAGCAGATCATGGACGGTGGCATGCCTGCCTTTTAGACGCCATACGAGAATTTGGTGGCGGCGGCCTGTGTACTTTATGAATCTCTCACGCCCGACAACCCCATCCTCAAGGAGACTTACGATCGTCTTCGCGTCTACCTTGACGGCGCTTTGCAACTACCCGAACTATCTCCACGTTGGCATTCTGAGGCACATAGTTCCTACCGGCCGAGTGCCAACCGTCGAAGCCCTGCTCACGGCGATCGCTGTTGATGGGCCGAGGCGAGAAAGCCCGACCCCGCGGCCGGCAACATCCACCGCCGCTTGGGGGAGCATCGTGACGCCTGTCACACCATCGAGGCATGGAGGCAGGCCAGAAGTGACCGCAACACCGACTCTGGCCACGACCGATCTCTTGAGCAACGTCCTCGGCGGCACAGCTACGATGACGCTCGGAGCCTCAGCCCCGACGACATCGGACCCCGAGCGTTCGGGGCCTGCATCCGAAGAGCCGGCTTCCCCGACAAATTCCGCACTCCAACCAACATCCGGTACACTGGCGAAACAAATCCTGCCCACAGGCTTGAGGATTATCGCCTCACGTGCCATGCCGGTGGCGCGGACGACCTCTTCGCCATGCAGTACCTGCCGCTTTTCCTATCCGACTCGGCCAGGGGGTGGCTCGAACATCTTCCGAGGGACAGCATCTACGACTGGGCCGACCTTCGTCACGCCTTCGTCGGCAACTTCAAGGGGACCTATACCCGCCCGGGTAACTCCTGGGATCTGAAGAACTGCAAGCAGAAGCCCGGCGAGTCCCTCCGAGACTACATTCAGCGATTTTCGCGCAAGCGAAACAAGCTGCCCGACGTCCGCAACGCCGACGTCATCAACGCCTTCTCCTGCAGCACAACATCCAAGGCGCTCGTCCACAAGCTGGGGTGTAAAAACCCCCGGACGGCACGCGCCCTACTTGACATCGCCACCACATTCGTCACCGGGGAGGAGGCAGTTCAAGCCAACTTCAACCGGGAACAGGCCAAGGACAAGGAGAGGTCCAAGGCTGACTGAATGAAAGTTGATCGCTCCAACCGGCGACCTGACCGCTGAGATGGGAGTGGGTCGAACAACAAGAAATAGAAGAATCGCCTGCAAGATGAAGAGTTTGTCGGCGTCACCGACCGACCGCCTTGACTTCCCAAGAAGCCGGACAACCACGACCACCACTTCGAAAAGATGCTCGACAAGACCTGCACCTACCATGCGACTCCCGTGACGCACACACTACGGGACTGCAACCTCATGAAGGCCTTCTTCAAGGGGCATTTTCACCTCGACGCTCATCCTAAGCAGAAGCAGTCTGATCCTTCGACGAGGGAAGGGGAGGGTGTCCCCGACAGCATCTTCCCCGAGCCGGAAGACTGTCTGATGATCATTGGCGAGTCGGTGGCCTACGAGTCGCGCCGTCATGAGAAGCAGACGTGGCGAGAGGTCAACGGGACCGCTCCCGCTGTCCCTTCATATCTTAAGTGGTTGGAGGCTTCGATCACCTTCGATAGGTCCGGTCACGCCAACCATGTTCCTCAGCCCAGGTGCCAGCCCTTGGCGCTCGATCCGATAATCGACACCACCAGACTGTCCAAGGTCTTCGTGGTTGGAGGTAGCGCCCTCAGCATCCTCTACATCGACATGTTCAAGGCCATGAAGCTCTCGAGGTCCGACCTCCACCAGAGCAACGTTCCGTTTCATGGCGTCATCCCAGGGGGTAGCGCTGTACCCCTGGGTCGTATCACGTTGCCGGTCACCTTCGGCAACTGCGACACCTTTAGAATGGAGAAAATCACCTTCGAGGTGGTCGATTTCTCTGGTGTATACCATGCTATCCTTGGTTGAGTCGCCTACGCCAAGTTCATGGCGATCCCCAACTACGTCTACCTCAAGCTCAAGATGCCGGGGCCCAAAGGTGTCATCATGTGGCCTCTCGCTTCAAACACGCTCTCGCCTGTGAGAAGAAAAGCTATGAGCTAGCCGTCACCCTCGCGAGACGGGCCCAGCTGGAAGAGAGACACCAGTCCCAGGTATTTGCTGCGACGCTTGACTCCAATCTGACCTCCTCCACGTCATTCGAGCCCACCGACGACTCCAAGGAGATCGCCCTCGACGACTGCGACACCTCCAAGAAAGCCAGAATCGGGACTGCGCACTCTGATGTATAGGAAAGCGTGCTCGTCGACTTCCTCCACCGAAATCGGGACGTCTTTGCCTGGGCACCATCCGATATACCAGGCATCCCTTCCGTCACCAAGCACTCTCTGCACATCGTTCCCAGCTCCCAACCGGTGAAGCAACGACTTTGACGCTTCGACGACGAGAAGCGCCGCGCCATCGGCGAAGAAATCACCAAGCTGCTCGATGCCAAGTTCGTCAAAGAGGTCTACCACCTAGAGTGGTTGGCCAATCCTGTAATGGTTAAAAAGAAAAATGAAAAATGGAGGATGTGTGTGAGTCTCAACAAAGCATGCCCAAAGGATCCGTTTCCTTTGCCGCGCATAAATCAGGTGGTCAATTCCACCGCTGGGTGCGAAACCCTTAGATTCCTCAATGCGTACTCCGGGTACCATCAAATATCCATGCCAGACTCCAACCCGTCAGCCAAATCATTCATCACACCCTTTGGCTCGTTCTGCTACGTCACCATGCCTTTCGGCCTCAAGAACGCCGGTGCCACGTACCAGCGCTGTATGCAGAAATGCTGCCACAGTCAGCTGGGACAGAACCTGGAGGTCTACGTTGATGACATCGTCATCAAGACTCGGCAGGTGGCCGACCTCATCAAGGACCTGGAAGAAACCTTCGTCAACCTCTGGCGGTTCCGCATTAGGCTCAATCCCGAGAAGTGCGTTTTTAGCGTCCCCACCAGCAGGCTCCTCGGATTCGTCATCTCCGAGCGTGGCATCGAAGCCAATCCTGAGAAGATCGTCGCCATCCGCAACCTAGGGCCCATCAACAACATCAAGGGTGTCCAGAAGCTCACTGGGTGCTTGGCGGCTCTCAGCCGCTTCATCTCTAGACTGGGTGAGAAGGCTATGCCTTTTTACCGACTCCTCTGTAAGTCCGACCGCTTCTCCTGGACCCATGAAGCCCAGGAGGCCTTCGAACAATTGAAGCCCATGCTGTCTTTCCCACCAGTCCTAACTTCACCGATCCTCGGTGAGCCGTTACTACTCTACATCTCCGCCACTGCCAAGGTCATCAGCACGGCACTGGTCGTTGAGCGGTCGGAGGAGGGTCGGGCCTTGAAGGTCCAGCGACCCGTCTACTTCATCAGTGAAGTACTCGCCGACGCCAAGACCCGATACACCCAAGTGGAGAAGCTGCTAGATGCAATCCTCATCACAAGCCGTAAGCTTCGCCACTACTTCGACAGCCACTCTATCCGAGTGGTGACAAGTTCCCCCCTCGAGGAAATCATCAACAAGAAGGACGTGTTTGGGCGCATCGCTACATGGGCAATCGCGCTCATGGGCCAAGACATCACCTACATACCTCAGCAAGCCATCAAGTCCCAGATCCTCACCGACATCATTGCCGAGTGGACCGCAAGAGCCGTCGCATTCCATCGACCCGGAGCACTGGACCATGTTCTTCGATGGGTCATGCAGACTCAAGGGCTCGGGGACTGGCGTCGTTCTCATCTCCCCCAAAGGAGATAAGTTCCAATACATTTTGCAGATTCACTTCCCAGTCACCACCAATGCTGCAGAATACGAGGCTCTGCTGCATGGCCTTCGCATGGCCATCACGCTCGGAGTCCGACTGCTTTACATCAAAGGTGATTCCGAACTCGTTGTCAACCAAGTCATGAAGGTGTCAAGCTGCCGAGATTCTAAGATGGAGGCCTATGGCCAAGAAGTTCGCAAGCTCGAAATCAAGGTCGACGGGCTCGAGCTTCATCACGTCTCACGTCGCAACAATGAAGCAGCCGACACTCTCGCTCGGATGGCCTCGGGGCGAGATCCAGTTCCCGACGATATCTTCCTCGAGGTCCTCACCAAGCCGACAATCAAGCTCAAGGACGACGTCGCCGTCCCCCTTGCTGAGGCGGTGATCGAGGAGCAGGACCCGACCTCTGGGCCCAAAACCCTGGCCATCATCCCTGATTGGTCCCAGGACATTTATGCGTATCTCCAGGATGGCACCTTGCTATCCGACACCAACGAGACCCGACGAATCGTGCGTAGGGCGAAAGCCTACACTCTCGCCGACGACGAGCTCTACAAGCTCAGTCCCAATGGCGTCATCCAACGCTGCATCCCTCAGGCGAAGGGTCTACGTCTTCTCGACGACATTCACTCGGGGACTTGCGGACATCATGCTGCCCCGAGGACTCTAGTCGGCAAAGTTTTTTGTCAAGGCTTTTACTGGCCTACAGCTGTCTCGGATGCGGAGAAGCTTGTACGCTCCTGCAGAGGCTGCCAGTTCTATGCCTGTCAGACGCATCTACCGGCCCAGGAGCTTTAAATGATCCCGATCACCTGGCGGTTTGCGGTCTGAGGGCTCGACGTTCTCGGGCCTTTTCGCAAAGCGCTCGGGGGCTTTAGCCACCTCTTCGTCGCGGTTTACATGTTCTCCAAGTGGATCGAAGTGAAGCCGACCCTCTGCATCTGTTCGGGTCGGGTCGTCGAGTTCATCTGTGACATCATTTTTCGATTTGGGGTCCCAAACTCCATCATCACCGACAACGGGACTCAATTCACCGAAAGCGTTTTCCGCGAGTTCTGCGAGGAGCACCATATCAGGCTCAACTTCGCCTCTGTCGCCCACCCAAAGACCAATGGGCAAGTGGGCAAGTGGAACGAGCCAATGGCATGGTACTCCAGGGACTGAAACCTCGGATCTACGACTGCGTCCAGCAGTCCGCCAGGCGGTGGGCCCAACAGCTCTCGTCCGTGTTGTGGGTCCTGCGAACTACCCCTAACAGAACCACAGGATTTACTCCTTTCTTCATGGTATTCGGAGCCGAAGCCGTTCTGCTGACCGACCTCGACTATGACTCCCTAAGGATTAGAGCCTATGACGAGCAGAGGTCGGAAGAGGCGCAGCAAGACGCCCTAGACCAGCTGGACGAGGCGCGTGACGTGGCCATACTTGGGTCGGTTGGGTCGGTCAAGTACCAGCAAAGCCTTCGACGACTATACGCCCGGCGCATCAAGGGTCGGACCCTCAGAGTCGACGACCTTCTACTCAAAAGAGTGCAGAACAAGCGGGATCTCCACAAGCTATCTCCTCCATGGGAAGGCCCGTACGTGATCAAGTGAGTTTTAAAGCTTGGCACATACAAGCTGGCGACACAGGACGGCGCTAAGCTTTTTCACGCCTGGAACATCGAAAATTTGTGTCGTTTTTACGCATAATAAAGTTGTTTGATCTCCATGCATCTTGTTCATATCTTATCTAGTAACTATGTCTTTGGCAGAGAAGCGCAGTCTGCTCAACTACATTCCTCTGCCCGGGGGCTATCATCAGAGTCCCACCCGAGGATCGGAACGACCAACCTAAGGATCCAAAGGCCCTATGCCTCGTTAACATTAAACTAAGGCTTGACGCCTACCTCGTTTCTCGGGAGTCGACCCTCGGCTCGTGACTCACTACACGAGTGACTCGGCTTAACTCTTAAGGACAATGAGCATTCTCGTTCAAAGCAATCCTCGTGGCTAACGGTCCGACCCGACGTTCCGAGTCCGACACTCGACTCTACGGGCTATACTCGACCCAGTCGCCTGACCAACGCCCAATGGAACGCAAAGAACAATGCGAAACGCTTGATGTTAGAAGGAGTCAGAAACATAAAACTTCACAAAACAAGTTTACAGGTACCACTACAAGCTACAAACCAAAGCGCTCCTTCATCAAGGTCGGTCGGAGGAAGCAGCTGATGACCTCCTGCGCCTGAGGCTTGGTGTCCTCAAAAAGCTTCGCCGATACTTCATCCTACGTCCTCCAGGCAAAACGCTCGGCAATGCGCCCGACGTCGGCGTCGGTGTAATGGGACCGAAGGTGCGCCAACGTCAACGACGCTCCATCCCACAGGGCGACGAGCCACTCGGTGCGGATCAGCCCCGGCAGCATCTCCAGCACTCGGGACACCCGGTCCGCCGACGTGCTCAGGTCCTGAGTGTCGTCGAACACCTGGTGCACTAGCGCCCGAACCGACCACAGCAGCCTCCGGAGCTCCACGGACACGCCTGCATCTCAAAAATTTCAGGGACCAGTTTCCCTATGAAATTAACAAGCCCACCTGTTACTTACTCTCATGATTTTTATGCGCAGCCTCAGTGGCCGACCGCTCGTTGGCCAGGTCCTGTTGAAGCTAAGCCGTCGATGCTTCTAGCGAAGCAGACAGCTTCTGCACCCTCGCCAGTTCCATCATGTACTTCCTCACCTCGGCCTTCAAAACGCCGAGGCGAGCCTCCGAAGTGCCACGGCTTTCCAGAGCAAAGTGACACAGCTCCTTCGACCGCTCCAACGTGCCGTCGGCCGCCTCCTTGGCCTCCTCGGCTAAGCGTGTCCGGTCCTTCAGCTCCTCGATCTCCCGGGCGCTACGGCCGGCCCCCTCCTGGAGTTCTGCACAGTCTAATGCGTCAACAAGAAACAACCGGATGAACATTCTTATTAGCCAGTAAACTATAAAACTTACTTGCGTAGGTCTGGCGTAACATCCTGACCTCCTCGCCGAGGCTCCTCCTCTCGATCTGTAGCCAAGTGATCTCCATTTACAGCTCCTGGCTACCTCTTTCAAAGCCCTCGACGCATCTTTCAGCATTCTCAAGGGCAAGGAGTCAGTCGATGGCCAATCTTCTGGGCTCATCCCACTCGTCGCGGGTCCGAGCAAGCTCGCGGCGTAACGCCTTGACCTCCGACCGGTCGAGACCTTGCGGAGGCTGGCAGAGCATGATGAGGACATCACTTCCGCAGACACAACCAAACCAATTGCACAAGAAGGACCCATGACACGAGCTCGAGCGCGTCAACTTAATTATCCGGTCAAGTCATTTCTCACTGTCTATAGTAGTTCTTCTCAGAATGGGGTACTACTAAATCCTTGTGGTGATTTTGTTATGATTAGGAACATGGGAGGAGCACCAGGACCATAAAGCAGGATCGGACCATCAATCAGGGCTGGATTGTTTCGGTCATAACTTTTCACTCCGGATGTTGTTGAAGGCAAATGAGTACTCATAGGAAAGATGTCAAAGTCTACTTTCAGATGGGTCCAATCTCAGCTTCAAACTCCTCTAGACGTGATCAAAATCGTCAGAAAGGCGTTCGGACCTCTAGTCATGGGCTGAGGCCCATTGTATCCAGTTTAGCCCATTAGGGGACCTCTCTAAGTTAGGGTTTGAGTCCTCCCATACCTCCAGGACGTCTTCCCACTATATAAACCTGTGGCAGCCGTCATTTGAGGGTGGGTTTTGCTCAGATGCAAGTTTAGCCTTAGCTACTTCCTTGTAAACGCGTGTGTCGACGAGACCACCCGATTTGCTTGATTTAGAACCCCAATTTCGTGATTATATCCAGATCTGTGAGTTGTCTACCTGTTCATCTTGTTCTTGCTTGTTCTCGATTGCTCGCAGGTTCAGGGTTGTTCTTGGCACAGCAAGAACAACAACAAATCGGAGCCGGTGTACCTGTTGCTAAGGCGCAGCAACCCTGTTGGTAGTTGTAGTCGGACAGCCAACGTCGAATCCCCCCCA
>BCLH01001851.1:4593-54642 GCA_001602315.1 Zoysia pacifica | reverse complement strand
TGCTATCAAAATCATCATTTTATCTCAATTCGTGGTCTTACAAAGTTATAGTTTGATTTTCTAGTCTGAGCAAGAGTTGTGATTGCTTTGATGTGCAAGTGCCGTCGTTGATACCCCGTTCAGAGAAGTGTATCCGAGTTGCGCTGCCATTTAAAAAAAATCAAAAAAAAGGAAGAAAAGAATAGAAAAGAAGGAAAAAAAAAGAAGAACTTGTTTCAGCAGCAGAATTTTGTTCCCTTTCCTTGTCTTACTTTGGTTGCTCGTGTAAGTCACTACATGGAGGCTACTTTGGTGCCTAGGCTCACATCTCTAGCACTTTTGAACTTGGGACCAGCACAATATCGTCGCTGAACAATTATTCAACTTGTTTCTTTTGACTAGCGTGGTTCAAGCTGTCCTTGTTTCTACTTACAGTTACCTAGCTCCACAATCCAGACTGCAACATCACAGGGTAACATTTGGTGCCAGTGTTTATGTTCTTGTTGTGCCAAAACTCCTGCTGTAGCTTGGTAAGAACAAGTAAGAACTTGGTTGAGCAAGTTTGAGAGAAAGCAAATAGTTTAGCTTCCTTCTAGTGACATCAAAAAAAAAATTCCTTGTCTTTTGTTGCGCACTCAAATCCAGATGTTGTACACTCTGCAGGGGCTGATCCCGATCTTTCGATGAGAGGAGGATAGCTTCGATTTGGGGTGGATTCGACGTTGGTTGTCCGACTACAACAACCAACAGGGTTGCTGCGCCTTAGCAACAGGTACACCGGCTCCGATTTGTTGTTGTTCTTGCTGTGCCAAGAACAACCCTGAACCTGCGAGCAATCGAGAACAAGCAAGAACAAGATGAACAGGTAGACAACTCACAGATCTGGATATAATCACGAAATTGGGGTTTTGAATCAAGCAAATCGGGTGGTCTCGTCGACACACGCCTTTACAAGTAACTAAGGCTAAACTTAAATCTGAACAAAAACCCACCCTCAAATGACGGCTGCCACAGGTTTATATAGTAGGAAGACGTCCTGGAGGCGTGGGGGGGACTCAAACCCTAACTTAGAGAGGGCCCCTAAATGGCTAAACTGGATACAATGGGCCTCAGCCCATGACTGGAGGTCCGAACGCCTTTCCGACGATTCTGATCACGTCTGGAGGAGTTTGAAGCTGAGGTTGGACCCATCTGAAAGTAGACATTGAGATCTTTCCTATGAGTACTCATTTGCCTTCAACAACATCCGGAGTGAAAAGTTATGACCGAAACAATCCAGCCCTGATTGATGGTCCGATCTTGCTATATGGTCCTGGTGCTCCTCCCATGTTCCTAATCATAACAAAATCACCACAAAGATTTAGTAGTACCCCATTCTGAGAAGAACTACTATAGACAGTGAGAAATGACTTGACCTGATAATTAAGTTGACGCGCTCGAGCTCGTGTCATGGGTCCTTCTTGTGAAATTGGTTTGGTTGTGTCTGTGTAAGTGATGTTCTCATTATGACCAAAACATGATATACATTCTCAAACTTGGTTTCTGGGTGTAATTGAGTGAATTGAACATGCTGGGCACGAAAACACAAAGTTCATAATTGGCGCACGAACCGGTGCAATTAATGCATCGACGGGGCCTGTTTTCACTCCAGTTTTTGAAAGTGACCAAAACATGAGATACGTACCCATACATGGTTTTTGGGTGTAATGGAGTGGATTGGACATGTTTAGCGGGAAAACACAAGTTTCATAATCGACGCACAAACCGATGCAATTAATGCACCTACAGACCCGTTTTCCTGTCGGTTTTTTAAGGTGACCAAAACATGATATATATATATACCCAAAGGTTGTTTCTGGGTGTAATGGAGTGGATTGGACAAGTTTGGCCTGAAAACACTAGTCTCATAATCAGCGCACGAACCGGGGCATTTAATGCGCTTGTGGGGCTGTTTTCGCGCCGATTTTTGAAGGTGACCAAAACATGACATGCGTATCAAAACTTTGTTTTTTGGTGTGGCAGAGTGGATTAGACTTGTTCTGCATGGAGAGACAAGTTTCATAATCAGCGCACAAAGCAGTGCAATTAATGAACGTACAGACCCGTTTTTGCGACGATTTTGGAAGGTGACCAAAACATGATATACATATCCAAACTTGGTTTTTCGGAGTAATGGGCTGGATTGGACATGTCTGGTGCGGAAACAAAAGTTTTATAATCGATGCACAAACAGGGGCATTTAATGCACCTACAGACCTGTTTTCGCCCGTGTTTTTGGAGGTGACCAAAACATGATATACATACCCAAATTTTGTTTCTGAGTGTAATGGAGTGGATTGAACATGTTGGGCGCGAAAACATAATGTTCATAAGCGGCGTACGAATCAGTGCATTTAATGCACCAGCGGGGCCTGTTTTCAGTTCAGTTTTTTAAGGTGACCAAAATATGAGATACATACCCAAACATGGTTTCTGGCTCTATTGGAGTGGATTGAACAAGTTCTGCGTGAAAACACAAGTCTCATAATCAGCGCACGAACCGAGGCACTTAATGCGTCGGTGGGGCTGTTTTCGCGCCGATTTTTGATGGTGACCAAAACATGATATGCGTATCGAAACTTGGTTTTTAGGTGGTGGAGTGGATTAGACATGTTCTGCATGGAGAGACAAGTTTCATAATCGACGCACAAAGCGGTGCAATTAATGAACATACAGATCCGTTTTCGCGACGATTTTAAAAGGTAACCAAAACATGATATACATATCGAAACTTGGTTTTTCGGTGTAATGGAGTGGATTGAACATATCTGGTGCGGAAACTAAAGTTTCATAATCGCTGCACAAATGGGTGCATTTAATGCACTTACAGACCCGTTTTCGCATTAGTTTTTGGAGGTGACCAAAACATAATATACATACCCAAATTTGGTTTCTATGTGTAGTGGAGTGGATTGGACATGTTTGACGCGGGAACACAAGTTTTATAATCGGAGCACAAACCGGTGCAACTAATGCACCTACGAAGCTCATTTTTGTGTTGGTTTTTAAAGGTGACAAAAACAAGATATACATACCCAAATTTGGTTTCTGTGTGTAGTGGAGTGGATTGGACATGTTTGACGCGGGAACACAAGTTTTATAATCGGAGCACAAACCGGTGCAACTAATGCACCTACGAAGCTCATTTTTGTGTTGGTTTTTAAAGGTGACCAAAACAAGATATACATACCCAGACTTGACATGATATACATATCCAAACTTGGTTTCTGGATTTATTGGAGTGGATTGGACAAGTTTGGCGTGAAAATACGTCTCATAAACAGTGCACGAACCGGTGCATTTAATACGCCTGTGGTGCCAGTTTTCGCTCCGATTTTTGAAAGGTGACCAAAACCAGATATACATATCGAAACTCGATTTTTTTGGTGTAATGGAGTGAATTGGACATGTTTGACGCGGAAACACATGTTTCATAATTGACGCTCAAACCGATGCAAGTAATGCACCTACGAGACTCGTTTTCGTGACGGTTTTTAAAGGTGACAAAAACATGATATACATACCAAACCCGATTTCTGGGTGTATTGGAGTGGATGGGACAAGTTTGGTGTGAAAAGATGTCTCATAATGAGCTCACGAAACGGGGCATTTAATGCGCCTGTGGGGCCAGTTTTCACGCCGATTTTCGAAGGTGACCAAAACATAATATACATATCAAAACACTATTTTTCGATGTAATGTAGTGGATTGGACATGTTGAGCACAGAGCGGAGCAATTAATGCACGTACAGACCTGTTTTCGCGTCGATTTTTTAAGTTGACCAAAACAGGAGATACATATCGAAACCTGGTTTTTTTGGTACAATGGATTGGATTAGATATGTTTGGCGCGGAAACACAAGTTTTATAATCACTGCACAAAACTGGTGCATTTAATGCATCGATGGGGCCCGTTTTCGCACCAGTTTTTGAAGGTGACCGAAACATGAAATACATACCCAAACTTGGTTTTTTGGTGTAATGGTGTGGATTGGACATGTTTGGCGCGGATACACAAGTTTCATAATCGACGCACAAAGCGGTGTAATTATTGAACGTACAGAGTCGTTTTTCAGCTAATTTTTGAAGGTGACCAAAACATGATATACATATCGAAACTTGTTTTTCGGTGTAATGAAGTGGATTGGACATGTCTAGCGCGGAAACACAAGTTTTATAATCGCTGCACAAACCGGTGCATTTAATATACCTACAAATCTGTTTTCGCACCAGTTTTTGGAGGTGACCAAAACATGATATACATACCCAAACAAGTTTCATAATCGCTGCACAAACCGGTGCATTTAATGCACCGACGGGGCCCGTTTTCACACCAGTTTTTGAAGGTGACCAGAACATGATATACATATCGAAACAGGTTTGGCGCGGAAGCACAAGTTTCATAATCGACGCTGAAACCGGTGCATTTAAGTCACATATAGACCCGTTTTCACATCGGTTTTTGAAGGTGATGAAAACGTGAGATACATATCCAAACATAGTTTTTGGGTGTAATGGAGTGGATTGGACATGTTTGACGCCGAAACACAAGTTTCATTATCGATGCACAAACCGGTGCAATTAACACTCCTATAGACTTGTTTTCGCATCGGTTTTTGAAGGTGACCAAAACATAATATACATACCCAAACTTGGTTTTTGTGTGTAATGGAGTGGATTGAAAATGTTTGGCGCGAAAACACAAGTTTCATAATCGACGCACAAACGATGCATTCAATGCACCTAAAGACCCATTTTCGCACCGGTTTTTGAAGGTGACCAAAATATGATATACATTTCCAAACTTGGTTTCTCGGTGTTATGGATTGGATGGAACATGTTTGGCGCATAAACACAAGTTTCATAATCGGCGCACGAACCGGTGCCCCTAATGCACCCAACCTGTGCATTTACTGTACCTACGGGGCCTGTTTTCCTGCGATACTTGATGGTGACCAAAAGATGATATAGATACCCTAGTGTGGTTTTTGGGTGCTATGGATAGGACAAGTTCGGGGTGAAAACACAAGTTTCATAATCGGTTCACCAATCGATGCATTAAATGCACCTACAAGGTCCGTTGTCGCGCCAGTTTTTTAACGTGAACAAAACATGGGATGCATACCCAAATGTGGTTTTTGGGTGTAACAGAGTGGATTAGACATGTTTGGCACAGAAACACAAGTTTCATAATCGGCGCACAAACCGATGCATTTAATGCACCTACGGACCCGTTTTCGTGTCGGTTTTAGAAGGTGACCAAAACATGATATACATATCCAAACGTTGTTTTTCGAGGTAATGCAGTGGATAGGACATGTTCGGGTTGAAACCAAAAGTTTCATTATCGGTGCACAAACCGGTGTATTTAATGCTGCTACAGGGCTAGTTTTCGTGCCAGTTTTTGAAGATGACCAAAACCTGACATACATACCCAAACATGGTTTCTGGGTGTATTGGAGTGGATTGGACAAGTTTGGCCTGAAAACACAAGTCTCATAATCAGCGCACGAACCCGGGCATTTAATGCGCTTGTGGGGCTGTTTTCGCGCCGATTTTTGAAGGTGACCAAAACATGACATGCGTATCAAAACTTTGTTTTTCGGTGTGGCGGAGTGGATTAGACATGTTCGGCATGGAGAGACAAGTTTCATAATCGGCGCACAAAGCGGTGCAATTAATTAACGTACGGACCCATTTTCGCGATACTTTTGGAAGGTGACCAAAACATGATATACATATCGAAACTTGGTTTTTCGGTGTAATGGAGTGGATTGGATATGTCTGTCGCGGAAAAAAAGTTTCATAATCGATGCACAAACCGGTGCATTTAATGCACTGCAGGGGACCGTTTTTGTACCAGTTTTTGAAGGTGATCATAACATGATATACATTCCTAAACTTGTTTTCTGGGTGTAATAGAGTGGATTGAACATGCTGGGCGAGAAAACACAATGTTCATAATCGGCACACGAACCGGTGCAATTAATGCACCGACGGAGCCCGTTTTCACTCCAGTTTTTGAAGGTGACAAAATCATGAGATACATACCCAAATGCGATTTTTGGGTGCAATGGAGTGCATTGGAGATGATTGGCACAGAAACACAAGTTTCATAATCGGCGCACAAAACGGTTCAATTAATGCACCAACAGACCCATTTTCGCACTAGTTTTTGAAAGTGAATAAAACAAGAGATACATATCTGAACTAGGTTTTTTAGAGTAGTGGTGTGGATTGGACATGTTTGGTACGGAAACACAAGTTTCAGAATCTAGGCACAAAGCGGTGCAATGAATGAACGTACAGAGCCGTTTTTGCGTCGATATTTGAAGGTGACCAAAACGTGATATACATATTGAAACTTGATTTTTTGGTGTAATGGAGTTGATTGGACATGTTTGACGCGGAAACACAAGTTTCATAGTCGCTGCACAAACCGGGGCATTTAATGCACCTACAGACCCGTTTTCGCACCAGTTTTTGGAGGTGACCAAAACAGGATTTACATACCAAAACATGGTTTTTGAGTGTAATGGAGTGGATTGAACATGTTGGGCGTGAAAACACAATGTTCATAATCGGCACACGAAACTGTGCATTTAATGCATCGACAGGGCTCATTTTCACTCCAGTTTTTGAAGGCGACCAAAACATGAGATACATATCCAAACATGATTTTTGGGTGCAACGGAGTGGATTGGAGATGTTTGGCATGGAAACATAAGTTTCATAATCAGCACACAAAACGGTTCAATTAATGCACCTACACACCAGTTTTCGCACTAGATTTTGAAAGTGAACAAAACATGAGATACATACCAAAACTCGGTTTGTTAGAGTAATGGTGGGGATTGGACATGTTTGACGTGGAAAGACAAGTTTCAGAATCCAGGCACAAAACGGTGCAATTAATGAATGTACAGAACCGTTTTCGCGTTGATATTTGAAGGTGACCAAAATATAATATACATATTGAAACTTGATTTTTTGGTGTAATGGAGCGAATTGATATGTTTGGCACGGAAACACAAGTTTCATAATCGCTGCACAAACCAGTGCATTTAATGCACCGTCGGGGACCATTTTCGCACCAGTTTTTGAAGGTGACCAAAACATGATATACATTCTCAAATTTGGTTTCTGGGTGTAATGGAGTGAATTGAACATGCTCGGCGTGGAAACACAAAGTTCATAATTGGCGCACGAACCGGTGCAATTAATACACCGACGGGGCCCGTTTCTACTTCAGTTTTTGAAGGTGACAAAAACGTGAGATACATACCCAAACGTGATTTTTGGGTGCAATGGAGTGCATTGGAGATGTTTGGCACGGAAACACAAGTTTTATAATCGGCGCACAAAACGGTTCAATTAATGCACCTACAGACCCATTTTCGCACTAGTTTTTAAAAGTGAACAAAACAAGAGATACATACCTGAACTAGGTTTTTTAGAGTAGTGGTGTGGATTGGACATGTTTGGCATGGAAACACAAGTTTTTGGGTGTAATGGAGTGGATTGGACATGTTTGACGTGAAAACACAAGTTTCATAACCGGCGCACAAACCGGTGCAATTAATGCACCCACAGGGCTCGTTTTCTTGTCGGTTTTTCAAGGTGACCAAAACATGATATACATACCCAAACATGGTTTCTAGGTGTATTAGAGTGGATTGAACAAGTTATGCGTGAAAACAGAAGTCTCATAATCAGCGCAGGAACTGGGGCATTTAATGTGCCTGTGGGGCTGTTTTCGCGCCGATTTTGGAAGGTGACCAAAACATGATATGCGTATCGAAACTTGGTTTTTCGATGTAGTGGAGTGGATTAGCCAAGTTCTGCACGGAGACACAAGTTTCATAATCCTCGCACAAAGCGGTGTAGTTAATGAACGTACAGACCCATTTTCGCGAAGATTTTCGAAGTGACCAAAACATGATATACATATTGACACTTGGTTTGTCGGTGTAATGGAGTGGATTGGACGTGTTTGGCGCGAAAACAGAAGTCTCAAAATCAGCGCAGGAACTGGGGCATTTAATGCGCCTGTGGGGCTGTTTTTGCGCCGATTTTGGAAGGTGACCAAAACTTGATATGCGTATCGAAACATGGTTTTCGGGTGTAGTGGAGTGGATTAGACAAGTTCGGCAAGGAGACACAAGTTTCATAATACTCGCACAAAGCGGTGCAATTAATGAACGTACAGACCCGTTTTCGCGACGATTTTGGAAGGCGACGAAAACATGATATACATATCGACCCTTGGTTTGTCGATGTAATGGAGTGGATTGGACATGTTGGGCGCGGAAACACAAGTTTTATAATCGCTGCACCAACCGTTGTGTTTAATTCACCTACAGACCCGTTTTCATGCCAGTTTTTGAAGGAAACCAAAACATGATATACATACCCAAACTTGGTTTCTAGGTGTAATAGAGTGGACTGAACATGTTGGGCGCGAAAACACAATGTTCACAAACGGCTCACAAACAAGTGCATTTAATGCACCGACGGGCCTGTTTTAACGCCAGATTTTGAAGGTGACCAAAACATGAGATACATACCCAAATGAGGTTTTTGGGTGTAATAGAGTGGATTGGACATGTCTGACGCGGAAACAAGAGTTTCATAATCGATGCACAAACCGAAGCATTTAATGCACCTACAGACCAGTTTTCGCACCAGTTTTTAGAGGTGACCAAAATATGAGATACATACCCAAACATGGTTTTTGGGTGCAATGGAGTGGGTTGAAGATGTTTGGCATAAAAACACAAGTTTCATAATAGGCGCACAAAACGGTGCAATTAATGCACCTACAGACCCATTTTCGCACCAGTTTTTGAAGTGAACAAAACATGAGATACATACCCAAACTTAGTTTTTCAGAGTAATGGTGTGGATTGGACATGTTTGGTGCGGAAACACAAGTTTTAGAATCTAGGCACAAAACGGTGCAATTAATGAACGTACAGAGCCACTTTCGCGTTGATTTCCGAAGGTGACCAAAACATGATATACATATCAAAACTTGATTTTTCTATGTAATGGAGTGGATTGGACATGTCTGGCGCGAAAACACAAGTTTCATAATCGCTACACAAATCGATGCATTTAATGCACCTACAGACCTGTTTTCGCACCTTTTTTTGCAGGTGACCAAAACAAGATATACATACCAAAACTTGGTTTCCGAGTGTAATGGAGTTGATTGAACATGTTGGGCGCGAAAACAAATGTTCGAAATCCGCACATGAACCTATGCATTTAATGCACCGACAGGTCTCGTTTTTACTCCAGTTTTTGAAGGTGACCAAAACATGAGATACATACCCAAACGTGATTTTTGGGTGTAATGGAGTGGATTCGACATGTTTCGCGTGAAAACACAAGTTTCATTATCGACGCACAAACCGATGCAATTAATGCACCTACAGACCTGTTTTCCCGTCGGTTTTTGAAGGTGACCAAAACATGAGATAAATACCCAAACGTGGTTTTTAGGTGTAATGGAGTGGATTGGACATGTTTGGTGCAGAAACACAAGTTTCATAATCGGCGCACAAACCGATGCAATTAATGCACCGACACATCCGTTTTCCCGTCGGTTTTTGAAGGTGGCCAAAACATGAGATAAATACCCAAACGTGGTTTTTAGGTGTAATAGAGTGGATTGGACATGTTTGGTGCAGAAACACAAGTTTCATAATCGGCGCACAAACCGATGCAATTAATGCACCTACGGGGCTCGTTTTCGTGCCGGTTTTTGAAGCTGACCAAAACATGATATACATACCCAAACTTAGTTTCTGGGTGTATTGGAGTGGATTGGACAGGCTTGAAAACACAAGTCTCATAATGAGCACACGAACCGGGGCATTTACTGCGCCTGTGGGGCTGTTTTCGCGCTGATTTTTTAGCGTGACCAAAACATGATATGCGTATCAAAACTTGGTTTTTCGGTGTAGTGGAGTGGATTAGACATGTTCCGCATGGAGAAACAAGTTTCATAATCGGCGAACAAAGCGGTGCAATTAATGAACGTACAGACCCGTTTTCGCGACAATTTTGGAAGGTGACGGAAACATGATATACATATCGAAACTTGGTTTTTCGGTGTAATAGAGTGGATTGGACATGTCTGGTGCACAAACAAAAGTTTCATAATCACTGCACAAACCGGTGCCTTTAATGCACCGACAGACCCGTTTTCGCACCAGTTTTTGGAGGTGACTCAAACATGATATACATACCCAAATAGTATTTCTCAGTGTAATGGAGTGGATTGAACAAGTTGGGCGCGAAAACACAATGTTCATAATCGGCGTACGAACCAGTTCATTTAATGCACCGGCGGGGCCCGTTTTCACTCTAGTTTTTGAAGGTGACCAAAACAAGAGATACATACCCAAATGTGGTTTTTGGGTGCAGTGGAGTGGATTAGACACATTCAGCATGGAGATACAAGTTTCATAATCCTCACACAAAGCGGTGCAATTAATGAATGTACAGACCCGTTTTCGTGACGATTCTGGAAGGTGACCAAAACATGATATACATATCGACACTTGGTTTGTCGGTGTAATGGAGTGGATTGGACATATTTGGCGCGCAAACACAAGTTTCATAATAGCTGCACAAACCGGTGCGTTTAATTGTCCTACAGATCCGTTTTTGCGCCAGTTTTTGAAGGAAACCAAAACATGATATACTGATGTGGACATCATATTCTATGACGAGGACTTCAATGAAATTATTCACACACGGTGGATTCGAACAGAAAAACTGTACAAACTTGTAACGAAAGCTACGACTTCATATAGACTCCAATTTGGGTGTTTAAGTACATTCTAGAAAGCTCACGAAGTCTCCTTTTGAAAAGAGCCAACCTCACCTTTACATCACGTCGGAGTCAACGCCAATTGTCATTTTTATACAGAAGGTGCTGCGTCAACCCAACTTGGGCCGTTGGCCCATGTATCAAGTTGAGCCCATTAGGGGCGCGTCCTAAGGTTTGAGTACGATCCCAGCACGCCCTGGTCGTCCTCCACCCTATTTAAAGTTCCCAGCCGCCACTAGGAACACTCAAAGTTTTCTTTTGTTATAGTTTAGCTCTTTGCAAACTTTTCTGATCTTCAGTTGTGTCCAACGACCACCTGTTAGATAGCCATTTGAGAACCCCACATTTGAAGAGATTTCCGGTTTGCCACATCTTGTTCTTGCTCCTTCTTTGATTACTTGCTGGAATTGATCTTCGTGATCAGGTTGATCTTGCTGTTTCGGTGAGGTCAAGAACTATTCGGAGTTGGTTCTGCGATTGCTAAGGCGCACATGACTTGTTCGTTTGTAGTTAGAGCGTGAGGGTCGACTCCACCAAATCGATAGTTATCACCTCACCAAAAGATCGGGCACTCAAGTCCTATCATATACATACCCAAACATTGTTTCTGTGTGTAATGAAGTGGATTAAACATATTGGGCGTGAAAACACAATGTTCATAATCGGCTCACAAACAAGTGCATTTAATGCACCGACGGGGCCTGTTTTAACGCCAATTTTTGAAGGTGACCAAAACACGAGATACATTCCCAAATGTGGTTTTTGGGTGTAATGGAGTGGATTGGACATGTCTGGCACGGAAACAAAATTTTCATAGTCGGTGTACAAACCAGGGCATTTAATGCAGCTACAGACCCGTTTTCGCACCCGTTTTTAGAGGTGACTAAACCATGATATACATACCAAAACTTTGTTTCTGCGTGTAATGGAGTGGATTGAACATGTTGGGCACGAAAAAACAGTGTACATAATCGACACGAACCTGTGCTTTTAATGCACCGACAGGGCTCGTTTTCACTCCAGTTTTTGAAGGTGACCAAAACATGAGACACATACCTAAACGTGGTTTTTGGGTGCAACGGCGTGGATTGGATATGTTTGGCACGGAAACACAAGTTTCATAATCGACGCACAAAATGGTTCAATTAATGCACCTACAGACCCATTTTCACACCCATTTTTGAAGGTGAAAAATACATGAGATACATTCCCAAACTTGGTTTTTTAGAGTAATGGTGGGGATTGGACATGTTTGGCGCGGAAGCACAAGTTTTAAAATCCAGGCACAAAGCGGTGCATTTAATGAACGTACAGAGCCGTTTTCGCGCCGATTTTTGAAGGTGACCAAAACATGAGATACATATCGAAATTTGATTTTTTTTGGTGTAATGGAATGGATTGGACATGTTTGCCGTGGAAACACAAGTTTCATAATCGCTGCTCAAACCGGTGCATTCAATGCATCGCCGGGGACCATTTTCGTACCAGTTTTTGAAGGTGACCAAAACATGATATACATTCCTAAATTTGGTTTCTGGCTGTAATGGAGTGAATTGAACATCCTGGGCACGGAAACACAAAGTTCATAATTGGTGCAGAACCGGTGCAATTAATGCACCGACGGGGCTCATTTTCACTCCAGTGTTTGAAGGTGACCAAAACAAGAGATACGTACCCAAACTTGGTTTTTTGGTGTAATGGAGTGGATGGGGAGATGTTTGGCACGAAAACATAAGTTTCATAATCGACATACAAACCGATGCAATTATTGCACCTACATGATATACGTACCCAATCTCAGTTTTTGAGTGTAATAGAGTGGATTGGACATGTCTAGCACGAAATCATATGTTTCGTAATCGTCGCATGAACCGTTGCATTTAATGCACCTATAGGGCTATTTTCGCGTCGATTTTTTAAGGTGACCAAAATATGAGACATACCCAAAATTGGTTTATGGGTGCAATGGAGTGGATTGGACATGTATGGCACGAAAAAATCACGTTTCATAATCGACGCACGGACCGGTATGTTTAACGCACCTGTGGGGCCCGTTTTCGCGCCGATTTTTGAAGGTGACCAAAACATGATATACATACCTAAACTTGGTTTTTCGGTGTAATGGAGTGGATTGGACATGTTTACACAAAAACATAAGTTTCATAATCGGCGCACGAACCGGTGCATTTAATGCTCCTGTGGGGCCCATTTTCATGGCATTTTTTATGGGGACCAAAGTTGGTTTTTTGGTATAATGGAGTGGATTAGACATGTTTCGCGCTAAAACACAAGTTTCATAATCGGCACACAAACCGGTGCATTTAATGCATCTCTCGGGCTCATTTCGCGCCGATTTTTGAAGGTGGCCAAAACATGATATACATACCCAAACTCAGTTTTTGGGTGTAATAGAGTGGATTGGACCTGTCTAGCGCGAAATCATATGTTTCATAGTCGACGCACGAACCGGTGCATTTAATGCACCTATGGGGCCTGTTTTCGCGTCGATTTTTGAAGGTGACCAAAATATGATAATACCCAAAATTGGTTTCTGGGTGTAAAAGAGTGGATTGGACATGTATGGTGTGAAAAAACATGTCTCATAATCGACGCACGGACCAGTCCATTTAATGCACCTGTGGGGCCCGTTTTCGCGCCGATGTTTGAAGGTGACCAAAACATGATATACATACCCAAACTTGGCTTTTCGGTGTAATGGAGTGGGATTGGACATGTTTACGCGAAAACACAAGATTCATAATCGGAGTACGAACCGGTACATTTAGCACACCTGTGGGGCCCGTTTTCATGTGGGTTTTCTGAAGGTAACGAAAACATGATATACATAGTCATAATCGACTCACAAACCAGTGCATTTAATGCACCCGTTGGGCCCAACGAGCCTGTTTTTAAAGGTGACCAAAACATGATATACATTCCCGTACTTTTGTTTTTGCTTGTATTGGAGTGGATTGGACGTGTTTGGCGCTAAAACGTAAGTTTCATAATTGGTGCGTGAACCAGTGCATTTAATGCACCTTTGGGGCCGTTTTCCTACCATTTTTGAAGGTGACCAAAATATGATATACATACGAAACTTAGTTTTTGGGTGTAATAGAGTGGATTAGACATGCTTGGCCCGAAAATACAAGTTTTGTAATCGGCGCACGAACCGGTGCATTTAATGCACTTGTAGGACTCGTTTTCGCGCTGATTTTTGAAGTGACCAAAACATGGTATACATACCCATTTTTGATTTTTGGGTGTAAAGGAGTGGATTTGTCATGTAATGGAGTGGATAGGACGTGTTTGGCACTGAAACACAAGTTTCCTAATCGGCGCACGAATCGGTGCATTTAATACACTTGTGGGGCCCGTTTTCATGTCGGTTTTTGAAGGTGACTAAAACATGATATACATGCCCAAGCTCTGTTTCTTGGTGTAATAGAGTCTATTGGACATGTTTGGCGGGAAAAAACAAGTTTCATAATCGGCACACAAACCGGTGCATTTAACGCACCTATGGGCCTGTTTTCATGCCGATTTTCGAGGGTGACGAAAACATGATATACATTTCCAAACTTTGTTTTGGGTGTAATGGAGTAGATTGAACATGTTTGGTGCTAAAACACAAGTGTCCTAATCGGTGCACGAGGATATGCATTTAATGCACCTGTGAGGCCCGTTTTCATGTCGGATTTTGAAGGTGCCCAAAACTTGATATACATACCCATACTTGCTTTTTGGGTGTAATGAAGTGGATTGGACATGTTTGGCGCTACAACACAAGTTTCATAATCGGTGCACAAATGAGTGCATTTAATGCACCTGTGGGCTCGTTTTCGTGAAATTTTTGGAAGGTGACAAAGACATGATACACATACCAAACTTGGCTTTTGTGTGTAATGAAGTGGACTGGACATGTTTGGCCCGAAAACATAAGTTTCATAATGACGAACGAACCGGTGCATTTAATGCACCTATGGGGCTCGTTTTCACGCCGATTTTTGAAGGTGACCAAAATATGGTATACATAACAAAACTTGGTTTTTAAGTATAATGGAGTGGATTGGTAATGTTTGGCGTGAAAACACAAGTTTCACAATCGACGCACGAACCGGTACATTTAATGCATCTGTCGGGTCCGTTTTCATGCCTGTTTTTTAAGTGATCAAAACATGATATACATTTCCAAACATTGTTTTTGAGTGTAATGGAGTGGATTGGACATGTTTGGTTCCCAAACATAATATGCCTGTAGGGCCCGTCGATTTTTGAAGGTGACCAAACGTAGTATACATACCCGAACTTTGTTTTGAGGTGTAATAGTGTGGATTGGACATGTCTAGCACCATAAATTTCATAATTGACGCACGAACCGGTGCATTTAATGCACCTGTGAGGCCCGTTTTCGCGCCAATTTTTGAAGTGACCAAAACATGACATACATACCCAAACATGATTTTTGGGTGTAATGGACTCGATTAGACATGTTTGGCGTGAAAAAATAAGTTGCCTAATCGGCGCACGAACCAGTGCATTTAACACACCTGTTAGGGCCTATTTTGGTGCCGGTTTTTTTAAGGTGACTAAAACATGATATACATACTCAAACTTGGTTTTTGGTTGTAATGGAGTGGATTGGACAAGTTTGAACCAAAAACATAAGTTTCATAATCGATGCACAAACCGGTGCATTTAATGCACCCGTGAGGCCAATTTTCATGTCGGTTTTTGAAGGTGACCATAACATGATATGCATTCCCAAACTTGGTTTTTTAGTGTAATGGAGTGGATTCGACGCGGTTGGCGCTAAAACAGAAGTTTCACAATCGGTGCCCGAACCTGTACATTTAATGCACCTGTGGGCCATTTTACTGCCGTTTTTGAAGGTGATCAAAACATGATATACATACCAAACTTGGTTTTTGTATGTAATGGAGTGGATTGGACATGTTTGGTCTGAAAACACAAGTTTCATAATCGGCGTACGAACCGGTGCATTTAATGCACCTGTGGGGCCTGTTTTTCGTCGACTTTTGAAGGTGACCAAAACATGATATAGGTACCTAAACTTGGTTTTTGGGTGTAACGGATTGGATTGGATATGTTTAACGCGACAAAACAAGTTTCATAATCGACGCACGACCCGATGCATTTAATGCACCTGTGCGGCCTGTTATCATACTTGTTTTTTATGGTGACCAAAATATGATATACATTCCCCAACTAGGTTTTTGGGATAATGTAGTGGATTGGACTTGTCTGGTGCTAAAACACAAGTTTCATAATCGACGCACGAAGCGAGGCATTTAATGCACCTGTGGGGCCTGTTTTCGCGTTGATTTTTAAAGGTGAGCACAAGAGGATATACAAGCTCAAACTTGGTTTTTGGATGTAATCGAGTGGATTGGACATGTCTTGCGCAAAATAACAAGTTTCATAATCGGCGCTTGAATCGGTGCATTTAATGCACCTGTGGGGCCCGTTTTCATGTGGGTTTTTGAAGGTGACCAAAACATGATATACATATCCAAACTCGTTTTCTGGTGGTAATGGAGTGTATTGGACATGTTTGGCGTGAAAAAATAATTTTCGTAATCAGCGCACGAACCGGTGCATTTAAAGCACCTATGGGGCCCGTTTTCTTGCTGGTTTTCGAATGTGACCAAAACATGATATACATTCTCAAATTTGGTTTTTGGGTGCAATAGAGTAGATTGGATATGTTTGGCGCTAAAACACAAGATTCATAATCGGTGCCGAAACCCGTGCATTTAATGCACCAGTGGGCCCGTTTTCCTGCATTTTTTGAAGGTGACAAAAACATGATATACATACCAATCTTGGTTTTTGGGTGTAATGCAGTGGATTGGACATGTTTGACTCGAAAACACAAGTTTCATAATCGACGAACGAACCGGTGGATTTAATGCACCTCTGGGGCCTGTTTTCGCGCCGATTTTTGAAGGTGACAAAAAATGATATACATACCCAAACTTGATTTTTGGGTGTAATAGAGTGAACTGGACATGTCTAGCACGAAATCATATGTTTCATAATCGGTGCACGAACCGGTGTATTTAATGCACCTATGGGGCCTGTTTTCACGTCGATTTTTGAAGGTGACCAAAATATAATATTCATACCCAAATTTGGTATATGGGTGTAATGGAGTGGATTGGACTTGAATGGCGCGAAAAAACATGTTTCATAATCGACGCACGAACCAATGCATTTAATGCACCTGTGGGGCCCTTTTCGCGCCGATTTTTGAAGGTGACCAAAACATGATATAGGTACCCAGACTTGGTTTTTGGGTGTAATGGGGTGGACTAGACATGTTTAGCACAAAAATATAAGTTTCACAATCGACGCATGAACCGGTGCATATAATGGACCATTGAAACCCGTTTTTGACTCGATTTTTGATGGTGACCAAAACATGATATACATATATAAACTTGGTTTTTGGGTGTAATAGAGTCGATTGGACATGTTTCATGTGAAAACACAAATTTCATAATCGGCGCACAAACCGGTGCAACTTGTGGGGCCCGTTTGCATGCTGGTTTTTTGAAGGTGACCAAAACATTATATACATACCCAAACTTTCTTTTTGGGTGTAATGTAGTGGATTGGACATGTTGGGCGCTAAAACACAAGTGCCATAATCGGCGCACGAACCAGTACATTTATTGCACCTGTAGGGCCTGCTTTCATGTCGTTTTTTGAAGGTGACAAAAGCATGGTATACATACCCAAACTTGGTTTTTCGGGGTAATGGAGGGGATTGGACATGTTTGTCGCGAAAGCACAAGTTTCATAATCGATGTATGAACCGGAGCATTTAATGCACCTGTGAGGCCTGGTTTCATTCCGGTTTTTGAACGTGACCAAAACAAGAAAAACATACCCAAACTCGGTTTCTGAGTGTAATGGAGTGTATTGGACATGCTTGGTGTGAAAAAAACAAGTTTCATAATCGGCGCATGAACCGGTGCATTCAATGCACCTATGGGGCCCGTTTCCACGCCTGTTTTTAAAGGTGATCAAAACTTGATATACATTCCCAAACTTTGTTTTTGGGTGTATTAGAGTGGATTGGACATGTTTAACACGAAAAATGTAAGTTTCGTAATCGGTGCGTGAACCAGAGCATTTAATGCACCTTTGGGGCCCGTTTTCATGCCGGTGATTTGAAGGTGACCAAAATATGATATACATACCCAAACTTAGTTTTTTTGGTATAATGGAGTGGATTGGACATGTTTGGCGCGAAAATACAAGTCTCGTAATAGGCGCACGAACCGGAACATTTAATGCAGCAGTGGGGCCCGTTTTCATACCGGGTTTTGAAGGTGACCAAAACATGATATACATTTCCAAACTTTGTTTTTGGGTGTAATGGAGTGCATTGGACGTGTTTGGCGCTGAAACACAAGTTTCATAATTGGCGCACGAACCGGTGCATTTAAAGCACCTGTGGGGCCCGTTTTCATGCTGGTTTTCAAAGGTGACCAAAATATGTATACATTCCCAAATTTGGTTTTTGGGTGTAATGAAGTGGATTGGACATGTTTGGTGCTAAAACACAAGATTCATAATCGGCGCCCAAACTAGTGCATTTAATGCACCAGTGGGGCCTGTTTTCCAGCCTTTTTTGAAGGTGACGAAAACATGATAATATACCAAACTTGGGTTTTTAGTTTAATGCAGTAGATTGGACATGTTTGGCCCGAAAACACAAGTTTCATAATCGGTGAATGCACCGGTGTATTTAATGCACCTCTGGGGCCAGTTTTCGCGTCGATTTTTGATGGTGACCAAAAATGATATACATACCCAAACCTGATTTTTGGGTGTAATAGAGTGGATTGGACATGTCTAAGCGCGAACGAACCGGTGCATTTAATACACCTATGGGGCCTGTTTTCGCGTCAATTTTTTACGGTGACCAAAATATAATATACATAGCCAAAATTGGTATATGGTTGTAATGGATTGGATCGGACATGTATGACTCGAAAAAACACGTTTCATAATCGACGCACGAGCCGATGCATTTAATGCACCTGTGGGGCCCGTTTTCTCGCTGATTTTTGAAGGTGACCAAAACATGATATACATACCCAAACTTTGTTTGTCGGTGTAATGGAGTGGATTAGACATGTTTAATGCAAAAACATAAGTTTCATAATCGGCGCACGAACCGGTGCATTTAATGCACCTTTGGGGTCCGTTTTCTACTCGATTTTTGAAGTTGACCAAAACATGATATACATATCCAAACCTTGTTTTTGGGTGTATTGGAGCGGATTGGACATGTTTCACGTGAAAAACACAAGTTTAATAATCAGCGCACGAACCGGTGCATTTAACACACCGGTGGGGCTCGTTTTCATGCCGGTTTTTGAAGTTGACCAAAACATGATATACATACTCAAACTTGTTTTTTGGGTGTAATTGAGTGGATTGGACATCTTTGGTCTGAAAACACTAGTTTCATAATCGGTGCACGAACCGGTGCAATTAATGCACTCGTGGGGCCAGTTTTTGCGCCGATTTTTGAAGTGACCAATACATGATATACAAACCTAAACTTGATTCTTGGGTGTAACAGAGTGGATTGGACATGTTTGGCCTAAAAACACATGTTTCATAGTCAGCGCACGAACTGGTGCACTTAATCCCCAGTGGGGCACGTTTTCACGTAGATTTTTGAAGGTGACCAAAACATGATATACATACTCAAATTTGGTTTTTGGGTGTAATGGAGTAGATTGGTCATGTTTGCCGTGAAGACATAAGTTTCATAATTGGCGCACGAACTGTTGCATATAATGCGTCTATGGGCCCGTTTTCGCGCCGATTTTTTATGGTGACCAAAACATAATGTAGATACCCAAACTCGCATTTTGGGTTTAATGGACTGGATTGGACCTATTTGGCGCAAAAACACAAGTTTTATAATCGGCGCACGAACCGGTGCATTCAATGCACCTGTGGGGCCCGTTTTCACGCTTGTTTTTAAAGATGACCAAAACATAATATACATTCCCAAACTTTGTTTTTGGGTGTATTGGTGTGGATTGGACGTGTTTGGCGTGAAAACACAAGTTTCATAATCGATGCCCGAACCAGTGCATTTAATACTCGTGTGAGGCTGTTTTCCTGCCGTTTTTGAAGGTAACCAAACCATTATATACATACCAAACTAGGTTTTTGGGTGTAAAGTTGTGGATTGGACATATTTGGCTGAAAACATAAGTTTCATAATCGGGGCACGAACCGGTGCATTTAATGCACCCGTGGGGCCTGTTTTCCCGCCGATTTTTGAAGGTGACCAAAACAAGATATACATATCCAAACCTTGTTTTTGGGTGTACCAGAGTCGATTGTACATGTTTCACGCAAAAAGTCAAGTTTCATAATCGGCGCACGAACCGGTGCATTAAACACACCTGTGGGGCCCGTTTTCGAGTCGGTTTTTTGAAGGTGACCAAAACATGATATCCATACTCCAACTTGGTTTTTCTGTGTAATGGTGTGGATTAAACTGTTTGGTGCTAAAACACAAGTTCCATAATCAGTGCATGAATCGGTGCAGTTAATGCCCCTGTGGGGCATGTATTCGCGTAGATTTTTGAAGGTGACCAAAACGTGATTTACATACTCGAACTTGGTTTTTTAGTGTAATGGAGTGGACTGGTCATGTTTGGCGTGAAAACAAAAGTTTCGTAGTCGGCGCACGAACTGGGGTATTTAATAAGCCTATGGGCCCTTTTTCGCACCGATTTTTGAAGGTGAGCAAAACATTATATACGTACCCAAGCTTGCGTTTTGAGTTTAATGGACTGGATTAGATATGTTTGGCGCGAAAACACAAGTAACATAATCGGTGCACGAACCAGTGCATTTAATGCACTTGTGGGGCCCTATGGGCATGTTTTTAAAGGTGACCAAAACATGATATATATTCCCAAACTTTGTTTTTGGGTGTATTGGAGTGGATTGGACGTGTTTGGCGCTAAAGCACAAGTTTCATAATCGGTGCGTGAACCAGTGCATTTAATGCACCTGCGGGGCTCGTTTTCGCGCCGATTTTTGAAGTGACCAAAACATGATATACATACCCAAACTTGATTTTTCGGTGTAATGGAGTGGATTTGTCATGTTTGGAGTGAAAACACAAGTTTTATAATCGGCGCATGAACCGGTGCATTTAATATATCCTGTTTTCACACTGTTTTTGAAGGTGACCAAAACAAGATATACATACCCAAGCTCGCTTTTTTGGTGTAACGAACTGAATTGGACATTTTTGTCGCGAAAAAAGAAGTTCCACTGTCAGCTCACGAACCGGTGCATTTGACCCACCTGAGGCCTGTTTTCGTGCCGGCTTTTTTAGGGTGACCAAAACATGATATACATACTCATACTTGGTTTTTGGGTGTAATGGAGTGTATTGGATATGTTTGACCCGAAAACACAAGTTTCCTTACCGACGCACTAAGCGGTGCATTTAATGCACCTGCGGGGCCCGTTTTCGCGCCGATTTTTTAAGGTAACTAAAACATGACATCCTTACCCCAACTTAGTTTTTGGGTGTAATGGAGTGGATTGGGCATGTTTGGCACGAAAACACAAGTCTTATAATCGGCGCACGAACCGGTACATTTAATGCCCCTGTGAGGCCCGTTTTCATGCCGGTTTTTTAAGGTGACCAAAATGTGATATACATTCCTAAACTCTGTTTTTGGGGGTAATGGAGTGTAGTGGACGTGTTTGGCGCTGAAACACAAGTTTCATAATTCGCGCACGAACAGATGCATTTAATGTACCTTTGGGGCACGTTTTCCTGCCGGTTTTTGATGGTGACCAGAACATGATATGTGTTCTCAAACCTGGTTTTTTGCTGTAATAGAGTGGATTGGACAAGTTTGGCCCGAAAACCCAAGTTTCATAATCGACGCTCGAACAGATGCTTTTTTGTGGGGCCCGTTTTTTCTTCGATTTTTGAAGGTGACCAAAACATGATATACATTTGTAAACTTGGTTTTTGGGTGTAACAGATTGGATTGGACATGTTTGACGCGACAAAACAAGTTTCATAGTTGACGCATGACCCGGTGCATTTAATGCACCTGTGCGGCCTGTTATCTTGCTTGTTCTTGATGGTGACCAAAACATGATATACATTCTCAAACTAAGTTTTTGAGAGTAATATAGTGTATTGGACCTGTCTAGTGCTGAACCACAAGTTTAATGATCAGCGCACGAATGGATGCATTTAATGCACCTGTGGGGTTTATTTTCGCGTCAATTTTTAAAGGTGAGCACAACATGATATACAGGCCCAAACTTGGTTTTTGGGTGTAATGGAGTGGATTGGACATGTCTAGCGCGAAATAACAAGTTTCATAATCGAAGCTCGAATCAGTGCATTTAATGCACCTGTGGGGCCCCTTTTTATGCGGGTTTTTGAAGGTGACCAAAACATGATATAGATATCCAAACTCGGTTTTTGGTTTTAATGGAGTGTATTGGACATGTTTGGCGCGAAAAAACAAGTTTCACAATCGTCGCACGAACCGGTGCATTTAAAGCATCTGTGGGGCCCGTTTTCTTGCTGGTTTTCAAAGGTGACCAAAACATGATATACATTCCCAAAATTAGTTTTTGGGTGTAATGGAGTGGATTGGACATGTTTGGCGTTAAAACACAAGATTCTTAATCAGGGCCCAAACCAGTGCATTTAATGCACCAGTGGGGCCCGTTTTCCTGCCTTTTTTGAAGATGACGAGAACATGATAACATACCAAACTTGTTTTTTGGGTGTAATGCAGTGGGTTGGACATGTTTGGCCCGAAAACACAAATCTCATAATCGGCGAACAAACCGGTGTATTTAATGCACCTTTGGGGCTTGTTTTCGCGTCGATTTTTGAAGGTGACCAAAAATGATATACATACCCAAAGTTGATTTTTGGGTGTAATAGAATGGATTGGACAAGTCTAGCGCGAAATCATATGTTACATAATGGTGGCACGAACCGGTGCATTTAATACACCTTTGGGGCCTGTTTTCGTGTCGATTTTTGAAGGTGACCAAAATATAATGTACATATCCAAAATTGGTATATGGGTGTAATGGAGTGGATTGGACATGTATGGCACAAAAAAATACGTTTCATAATCGACGTACAAACCAGTGCATTTAATGCACCTGTGCGGTCCGTTTTCGCGCCGATTTTTGAAGTCACCAAAACATGATATAGATACCAAAACTTGGTTTTTTAGTGTAATGGAGTGGACTGGACATGTTTAGCACAAAAATAAAAGTTTCATAATTGACGCACGAATCGGTACATTTAATGCACCTGTGGGACCCGTTTTTGACTCGATATTTGATGGTGACCAAAACATGATATACATATACAAACTTGGTTTGGAGCAAAAACACAAGTTTCATAATCGACGCACGAACCGGTGCATTTAATACGCCTATGGGCCCGTTTTCGCGCCGATTTTTGAAGGTGAGCAAAACAGGATATACATACCCAAACTCGCTTTTTGGGTGTAACAAACTGGATTGGATATGTTTGGCGCGAAAAAACAAGTTCCACTATCGGCTCACGAACCGGTGCATTTGACCCACCTGAGGCCTGTTTTCATGCTTGTTTTTTTGTTGACCAAAACATGATATACATACTCAGACTTGGTTTTTGGGTATAATGTAGTGTATTGGACAAGTTTGACCCAAAAACACAAGTTTCCTATTCGACGCACGAACCGGTGCATTTAATGCACCTGCGGGGCCCGTTTTCATGCCGATTTTTTGAGGTGACTAAACTATGATATACAAACCCAAACTTAGTTTTTGGGTGTAATGGAGTGGATTGGACTTGTTTGACGCGAAAACACAAGTCTCATAATCGGCGCACGAACCGGTACATTTAATGTACCTGTAGGGCCTGTTTTCATGCCGGTTTTTGAAGGTGACAAAAAATGATATACATTTCTATACTTTGTGTTTTGGGTGTAATGAAGTCGATTGGACGTGTTTGGCGCTGAAACACGTGCTTCATAATTCGCGCACGAACCGGTGCATTTAATGCACCTAAGTGGCCTGTTTTCATGCCGGTTTTTGAAGGTGACCAGAACATGATATACATTGACAAACATTGTTTTTGGCTGTAATGGAGTGGATTGGACATGTCAAGCGCGAAAAAACAAGTTTCATAATCGCCGCACGAACCGGTGCATTTTTGTGGGGCACATTTTTGCGTCGATTTTTTAAGGTGACCAAAACAAGATGTACATACTTAAACTTGGTTTTTGGGTGGAACGGAGTGCATTGGACACGTTTGGCCCGAAAATGCAAGTTTCATAATCGACGCATGAACCAGTGCATTTTATGCACGAGTGGGGCCTGTTTTCGTGTCATTTTTGAAGGTGACCAAAGCCTGGTATACATGCCCAAACTTGGTTTTTGGGTGTAATAGAGTGGATTAGACATGTTTGGTGCTAAAACACAAGTTTCATAATCGGTGCACAAACAAGTGCATTTAATGCACCTGTGGGGCCAGTTTTCCAGCATTTTTTGAAGGTGACAAAAACATGATATACATATCAAACTTGGTTTTTGGGTGTAATGCAGTGGATTGGACATGTTTCGCCCGAAAATACAAGTTTTAAAATCGGCGCACGAACCGGTGCATTTAATGCCCCTTTGGGGCTCGTTTTTACGTCAATTTTTGAAGTGACCAAAACATGACATACATACCCAAACTGTATTTTTGGGTGTAATGGAGTGGATTTGTCATGTTTGGAGCAAAAAACACAAGTTTCATTATCGGCGCACGAACCAGTGCATTTAAAACGCCTTTGGGCCCTTTTTCGCGCCAATTTTTTATGGTGACCAAAACATGATATACACTCCCAAACTCGCTTTTTGGGTGTAATGGAGTGGAATGGACATGTTTGTCCCGAAAACACAAGTTTCATAATCGGCGCACGAACCGATGCATTTAATGCACCTGTGGGGCCCGTTTTCATGTAGATTTTTGAAGGTGACCAAAACATGATATACATTCCCAAACTTGGTTTTTGGGTGTAATGGAGTGGATTGGTCTTGTTTGGCCCGAAAACACAAGTTTCATAATCGACGCACGAACCGATGCATTTAATGCACCTGTGGGGCCCGTTTTCATGCCAGTTTTTTAAGGTGACCTAAACATGATATACATTCCTAAACTTTATTTTTGGGTGTAATGGAGTGGATTGAACATGTTTAGCACAAAAAAAATATGTTTCATAATCGGTTCACGAATCAGTGCATTTAATGCTCCTGTGGGGGCCGTTTTCCTGCCTTTCTGAACCAAAACATACCAAACATGGTTTTTGGGTGTAAAGGAGTGGATTGGACATGTTTGGCTCAAAAACACAAGTTTCATAATTGGCACACAAACTGGTGCATTTAATGCAATTGTGGGGTCTGTTTTCGCATCGATTCTTGAAGGGGACCAAAACATGATATACAAACCCAAACTTGGTTTTTGAGTGTAACGAAGTGGATTGGACTTGTTTTCCACGAAAACATAGGTTTCATAATCGACGCACGAACCAGTGCATTTAATGCTCCGGTGGGGCCGGTTTTCATGCCGGTTTTTGAAGGTGACCAAAACATAATATACATTCGCAAACTTGGTTTTTGGGTGTAATGGAGTGGATAGGACTTGTTTGGCGCTAAAACACAACTATTTTAATCAGAGCATGAACCAGTGCTTTTAATGCACATGTAGGGCCCGTTTTAATGTCGTTCTTTGAATGTCACAAAAGCTTGGTATACATACCCGAACTTGGTTTTTGGGTGTAATGTAGTGGATTAGACATGTTTTGCGTGAAAACACAAATTTAATAATCAGCGCACGAACCGGTGCATTCAATGCACCTATGAGGCCTGTTTTCATGCCGGTTTTTGAATGTGTTCAAAACATAATATACGTACCCAAACTCGGTTTCTAGGTGTAATAGAGTGTATTGGACATGTTTGGTGCGAAAAAACAAGTTTCGTACGCGCACGAACCGGTGCATTCAATGCACCTGTGGGGCCCGTTTTCATGTCGATTTTTTAAGGTGACCAAAACATGATATACATTCTCAAACTTGGTTTTTGAGTGTAATGGAGTGGATTGAACATGTTTGGCGCTAAAACAAAAGTTTCATAATCGGTGCGCGAACCAGTGCGTTTAATGCACCAGTGAGGCTGTTTTCATGCCGTTTTTGAAGGTAACCAAAACATTATATACATACCAAACTTGGTTTTGGGGTGTATGGGTGTGGATTGGACGTGTTTGGCCCGAAAACATAAGTTTCATAATCGAGGCACGAATTGGTGCATTTAATGCAGCCATGGGACCCGTTTTCGCGTCGATTTTTGAAGGTGACCAAAACATGATATCCATACTCAAACTTGGTTTTTCGGTGTAATGGAGTGGATTGGACATGTTTGGCCTAAAAACACAAGTTTCATAATCAGCGCACGAACCGGTGCAGTTAATGCCCCTATGGAGCACATTTTCGTGTAGATTTTTGAATGGGACCAAAACATGATACTGGAACTTGATTTTTGGGTGTAATGGAGTGAATTGGTTATGTTTGGCACGAAAACACAAGTGTCATAATCGGCGCACGAACTGGTCCATTTAATACACCTGTGAGGCCCGTTTTCATATCATTTTTGAAGGTGACCAAAGCATGACACACATACCCAAACTTTGTTTTTAGGTGGAATGGAGTGGATTGGACATGTTTGGCGCGAAAACACAAGTTTCATAATCGGGGCACGAACCGATGCATTTAATGCACCAGTGGGACCTGTTTTCGCGTCGATTTTTAAAGGTGACAAAAACATGATATACATACCCAAACTTTCTTTTTTTGTGTAATGGAGTGGATTGGATATGTCTAGCGCGAAATTGCAAGTTTCATAATCGGCGCACGAACCAGCGCGTTTAATGCACCTGTGTGGCCCGTTTTCATGCCTGTTTTTAAAGGTGACCAAAACATGTTATACATTCCCAAACTTTATTTTTGGGTGTAATAGAGTGGATTGGACATGTTTGACGCCAAAACATAAGTTTCATAATTGGTGCACGAACTCGTGCATTTAATGCACCTGTGGGCCTGTTTTCGTGCGTTTTTTGATGGAGACCGAAACATGATATACATACCAAACTTGGTTTTATGGTGTAATGGAGATGATTGGACATGTTTGGCACAAAATCCTAAGTTTCATAATCGACGCAGGAACCGGTGCATTTAATGCACCTGTGGGGCCCGTTATCATGGCAGTTTTTGAAGGTGACCAAAACATGATATAGATACCCAAACTTGGTTTCTGGGTGTAATGGAGTGTACTGGACATGTTTGGCGTGAAAAAATAAGTTCCGTAATCGACGCACGAACCGGTGCATTTAATGCGCCTGTGGGGCCCGTTTTCGCCCCGATTTTTGAAGGCGACCAAAACATGATATACATACCCCAACTTGGTTTTTGGGTGTAATAGAGTGGATTGGACATGTTTAGTGCGAAATCATAAGTTTTATAATCGGCGCACGAACCGGTGCATTTAATGCACCTCAGGTCCCGTTTTCGTGTCCAATAGGTGATCAATACAAGATATACATACTCAAACTTGGTTTTTAGGTGGAATGGACTGGATTGGACATGTCTAGCGCGAAATCATGAGTTTCATAATCGACGCACGAACCGGTGCATTTAATGCGCCTCTGGGCCCGTTTTCGCGTCGATTTCTGAAGGCGACCAAAACATTATATACATACCCCAACTTGGTTTTTATGTGTAATGGAGTGGATTGGACATGTTTAGTGCGAAATCATAAGTTTTCACGCTTGTTTTTAAAGATGACCAAAACATGATATACATTCCCAGACTTTATTTTTGGGTGTATTGG
The DNA here is from genome assembly GCA_001602315.1 of Zoysia pacifica. Lineage (NCBI taxonomy): Eukaryota > Viridiplantae > Streptophyta > Magnoliopsida > Poales > Poaceae > Zoysia > Zoysia pacifica. The sequence continues at coordinate 26,801 of BCLH01001851.1, read as the reverse complement.
AGTGGATTGGACGTGTTTGGTGCTAAAACACAAGTTTCATAATCGGTGCTCGAACCAGTGCATTTAATGCTCCTGTGGGTCCCGTTTTCATGTTGGTTTCTGAGGGTGACGAGAACTTGATATATATTCCCAAACTTGGTTTTTGGGTGTAATGGAGTGGATTGAACATGTTTGGCCCTAAAACACAAGTTTCATAATCGGTGCGCGAACCAGTGCATTTAATGCACCTGTGAGGCCGTTTTTTTGCCTTTTTTGAAGGTAACCAAAACATTATATGCATACCAAACTTGGTTTTTCGGTTTAAGGGTGTGGATTGGACATGTTTGGCACGAAAACATAAGTTTCATAATCGGGGCACGAATCGGTGCATTTAATGCTCCCGTGGGACCCGTTTGCGCCTGGATTTTTGAAGGTTACCAAAACATGATTTACAAATCCAAACTCGGTTTTTGGGTGTACTGCAGTGCATTGGACTTGTTTTACGGGAAAACTCAAGTTTCATAATCGGCGCACGAACCAGTGCATTAAACACATCTGTGGGGCCCGTTTTTATGCCGATTTTTTTAAGGTGACCAAAACATGATATCCATACTCAAACTGGTTTTTGGGTGTAATAGAGTGAATTGGACATGTTTGCCCTGAAAACACAAGTTTCATCATTAGCGCACGAGCTAGTGCATTTAATGCACATGTGGGGACCGTTTTCTGGCCAATTTTTGAAGGTGACCAAAACATGATATACATACCAAACATGGTTTTTTGGTGTAATGGAGTGGATTGAACATGTTTAGCGCAAAAGCACAAGTTTTATAATCGACGCACAAACTGGTGCATTTAATGCACCTGCGGGGCCCGTTTTCAAGCCGGTTTTTGAAGGTGACCAAAACATGATATATATACCCAAACTCAGTTTCTGCGTGTAATGGAGTGTATTGGACATGTTTGACGCAAAAGCACAAGTTTTGTAATTGACGCACATACCGGTGCATTTAATGCACCTTTGGAGCCCGTTTTCGTGCCAATTTTTATAGTGACCAAAACATGATATACATACCAAACTTGATTTTTGGGTGTAATAGGCTGGATTGGACTTGTCATGGGAAAAATCATAAGTTTTAGAATCAGCGCACGAACCGGTGCATTTAATACACTTTTGGGGCCCGTTCTCGCATCGATTTTTGAAGGTTACCAAAACATGAAATACATACCCAAACTTAGTTTCTGGCTGTAATGGAGTGGATTGGACATATCTAGCGCGAAATCAAAACTTTCATAATCAGCGCACGAACCGATGCATTTATTGCACCTTTGAGCCCGTTCTCGCATCGATTTTTGAAGGTGACCAAAACATGAAATACAAACCCAAACTTAGTTTCTGGCTGTAATGGAGTGGATTGGACATATCTAGCACGAAATCCAAACTTTCATAATCAGCGCATGAACCAATGCATTTAATGCACCTTTGGGCCCGTTCTCGCATCGATTTTTGAAGTTGAACAAAACGTGATATACATACCCAAACTCGGTTTTTGGGTGTAATGTAATGGATTGGACATGTCTAGCGTAAAATCATAAGTTTCATAATCGACGCACGTACCGATGCATTTAATGCACCTCTGGGCCCGTTTTCGCGTCGATTTTTGAAGGTGAACAAAACGTGAAATACATACACAAACGTGGTTTTTCGGAGTAATGGAGTGGATTGGACATGTTTGGGGCGAAAAAGCATGTTTCGTAATCGACGCACGAACTGGTGCATTTAGTGCACCTCTAGGTTTCGTTTTCGCATCGATTTTTTAAGGTGACCAAAACGTGATATACGTACGCAAACATGGTTTTTGGGTGTAATGGTTTGGATTGGACATGTCTAGCGTGAAATCATAAGTTTCATAATCGACGCACGAATCGGTGCATTTAATGCGCCTCTTGGGCCGTTTTAGTGTTGATTTTTGAACGTGAACAAAACATATACATACACAAACTTGGTTGATGGGTGTAATAGAGTGGATTTGTAATGTTTGGTGCGAAATAACAAGTTTCGTAATCAGAGGACGAACCGGTGCATTTAATGCACTTCTACGGCCTGTTTCGCGTCGATTTTTTAAGTTGACCAAAACATGATATACATTCCCAAACTTGATTTTTGAGTGTAATGGAGTGGATTGAACATGTTTAGCACAAAAACAAAAGTTTTATAATCGGCGCACAAACCAGTGCATTTAATGCACTTGTGGGGTTCATTTTCATGCCGGTTTTTGAAGGTGACCAAAACTTGATAAAAATACCCAAACTTGGTTTTCGGAGTTATGGAGTGGATTGGACATGTTTGTCTCGAAAACACAAGTTTCATAATCGACGCACGTACCGGTGCATTTAATGTACCTATGAGGTCTGTTTTTTTGCCGGTTTTTCAAGGTGACCAAAACATGATATACATACCAACCTTGGTTTTTGGGTGTAATGCAGTAGATTGGACATGTTTGGCACGAAAACACAAGTTTTATAATCGGTGCTCGAACCAGCGCATTTAATGCTCCTGTGGGTCCCGTTTTCATGTTGGTTTCTGAGGGTGACCAAGACAAGATATACATACCCAAACTCGGTTTCTGGGTGTAGTGGAGTGTATTGGACATGTTTGGTGCGCAAAAAACAGGTTTCATAATCGACGCACGAATTGGTGCATTTAATGCACCTGTGAGGCCCGTTTTCATGCCGGTTCTTTAAGGTGACAAAAACATGATATACATTTTCGCGTTGATTTTTGAAGGGGACCAAAACATGATATACATAGTCGAACTTGATTTTTGGGTGTAATAGAGTGGATTGGTGATGTTTGGCGCGAAAACACAAATGTCCTAATCGACGCAAAAACTGGTCCATTTAATGTACCTGTGAGGCCCGTTTTCATGTCATTTTGGAAGGTGACCAAAGCATGGCACACATACCCAAACTTTGTTTTTGGGTTTAATGGAGTGGATTGGAAATGTTTGGCGCGAAAACATAAGTTTCATAATCGGTGCACGAACCGGTGCATTTAATGCACCGGTGGGGCCCATTTTCGCGCCGATTTTTAAAGGTGACAAAAACATGGTGTACATACCCATACTTGGTTTTTTGGTGCATGTCTAGCGTGAAATCGCAAGTTTCATAATCGGCGCATGAACGGTGCATTTAATGCACCTCTGGGGCTCATTCTCGTATTGATTTTTGAACATGACCAAAACATGATATACATACGAAAACTTGGTTTCTGGGTGTAATGGAGTGGATTGGACATGTCTAGCGCGAAATCATAAGTTTCATAATCAGCACACGAACCGGTGCATTTAATGCACCTCTGGGCCCGTTCTCGCATCGATTTTTGAAGGTGAACAAAACGTGATATAGATACCCAAACATGGTTTTGAGGTGTAATGGAGTGGATTGTACATGTCGAGCGCGAAATCATAAGTTTCATAATCGACGCACGAACCGGTGCGTTTAATGCACCTCTGGGCCCGTTTTCGCGTCGATTTCTGAAGGTGAACAAAACGTGATATGCATGCATAAACTTGGTTGATGGGTGTAATGAAGTAGATTGGACAAGTTTGTTGCGAAAAAACAAGTTCTGTAATCGACGCACGAACCGATGCATTTAGTGCACCTCTAGGGCCCGTTTTAGCATTGATTTTTTAAGGTGACCAAAACATGATATACATGCCCGAACTCGGTTTTTGGTTGTAATGGAGTGTATTGGACATGTTTGGCGAAAAAACACAAGTTTCATAATCGACGCACAAACCGGTGCATTTAATGTACCTATGGGGCCCGTTTTTGCGCCAATTTTTGAAGGTGACCAAAACATGATATACATACCCAAACTTGGTTTTTGGGTGTAATAGATTGGATTGGACATGTCTAGTGCGAAATCATAAGTTTCATAATCAGTGCACGAACCGATGCATTTAATGCACCTCTAGGGCCCGTTCTCGCATCGATTTTTGAAGGTGACCAAAACATGATATACATACCCAAACTTGATTTCTGTGTGTAATGTAATAGATTGGACATGTCTAGCACGAAATCATAAGTTTCATAATTAGCGCACGAACCGGTGCATTTAATGCACCACTGGGCCCGTTCTCCCGTCGATTTTTTTAAGGTGAACAAAACGTGATATACATACCCAAACATGGTTCTTGGGTGTAATGGAGTTAATTGGACGTATAACACGAAATTATAAGTTTCATAATTGGCTCACGAACCGGTGCATTTAATGCACCTCTGAGCCTGTTTTCGTCTCCATTTTTGAAGGTGGTCAATAAAGGATATACATACTCAAACTTGGTTTTTGGGTGTAATAAACTGGATTGGACATGTCTAGCGCGAAATCATAAGTTTCAAAATCGGCGCACGAATCGTGCATTTAATGCACCTCTGGGGCCCGTTTTTCCGTCGATTTCTAAAGGTGACCAAAACATCATATACACACCCAAACTAGGTTTTCGGGTGTAATGGAGTGGATTGAACATGTTTAGCGCAAAAATATAAGTTTTATAATCGGCACACGAACCGGTGCATTTAATGCACCAGTGGGGCTTGTTTTCATGCCGGTTTTTTAAGATGACCTAAACTTGATTTTTGTGTATAATGGACTGGATTGGACAAGTCAAGCGCGAAATCAAAAGTTTCGCAGTCGACGCACGAACCGATGCATTTAATGCACCTCTGGGGCCCATTTTTGCGCCGATTTTTGAAGGTGACCAAAACATGATATACATACCCAAACTTGATTTTTGGGTGTAATGGACTGGATTGAACATGTTTCATGCGAAAACAAATGTTTCATAATCGGCACACAAACCGGTACAATTAATCCACCTGTGGGGTCCATTTTTGCGCCAATTTTTGAAAGTGACCAAAACATAATATACATACCCAAACGTTGTTTTTGGGTGTAATGGAGTGGATTGGACAAGTCTAGCGTGAAATCTTAAGTTTGATAATCGGCGCATGAACCAGTGCATTTAATGCACTCGTGGGGCCCATTTTCATGTCGGTTTTTGAAGGTGACAAAAACATGATAAACATACCCAAACTTCATTTTGAGAGTAACGGAGTGGATTGGACATGTTTTGCACCAACACATAAGTTTCATAATCGGCGCACAAACCGATGCATTTAATGCACCCATAGGGCCCATTTTCATGAGAGTTTTTGAAGGTGACCAAAACACGATATACCTATCCAAACTTGGTTTTTCAATCTAATGCAATGGATTGGACATGTTTGGCACTTAAAACAAGTTTCAAAATCGGCGCACAAATCGAAGCATTTAACGCACATCTGGGGCTCGTTTTCATGCCAGTTTTTTACGGTGACCAAAACATGATATATATACCCAAACTCAGTTTCTGGGTGTAATGGAGTGGATCGAAAATGATTGGCGCGAAAGAGCAAATTTCATAATGGACGCACAAACCAGTGCATTTAGTGCACCTGTGGGGCCAGTTTTCATGCCGGTTTTTGAAGGTGACTAAAAGATGATATATGTTACCAAACTTGATTTTTGGGTGCAATGCAGTGGATTGGACGTGTTGGGCGCTAAAAAACAAGTTTCATAATCGACGCACGAACCGGTGCATTTAATGCACCTGTGGGGCCTGTTTTCATATTGGTTTTTGAATGTGACCAAAACGTGATATACATACCTAAACTTTGCTTTTATGTGTAATGAAGTGGAATGGATATATTTGCCACGAAAACACAAGTTTCATAATCGACACTCGAACCAGTGCATTTCATGCACCTTTGGGGCCTGTTTTCGCGTCGATCTTTGAAGGTGACCAAAACATGATATAGATACCCGAACTTGGTTTATGGGTATACTGGAGTGTATTCGACATGCTTGACACGACAAAACAAGATTCATAATCGACGCACGAACAAGTGCATTTAATGCACCTGTGGGGCCGATTTTCATGCCGGTTTTTGAAGGTGACCAAAATATGATATGCATTCTCAAACCTTATTTTTAGTTGTAATAGAGTGGATTGGACATGTTTGTCGCGAAAACACAAGTTTTATAATCGGTGGACGAACCAGTGCATTTAATGCACCTGTGGGGCCCATTTCTATGCTGGTTTTTTAAAGTGCCCAAAACATGATATAGATACCCAAACTTGGTTTTTAGGCGTAATGGAGTGGATTGGACATGTTTGCCGCGAAAAAACAAGTTTCAAAATCGGCGCACGAACTGGTGCATTTAATGCACCTGTGGGGCTTGTTTTCGCGTCGATTTTTAAAGGTGAGCGCAACATGATATACATGCCCAAACTTGGTTTTTGGCTGTAATGGAGTGGATTGGACATGTCTAGTGCGAAATAACTAGTTTCATAATCCGAGCGCAATTCGGTGCATTTAATGCACCTGTGGGGGCCGTTTTCATGCGGGTTTTTAAGGTGAACAAAACATGATATACATATCCAAACTCGGTTTTTGGTTGTAATGGAGTGTATTGGACATGTTTGACGCGAAAAAACAAGTTTCATAATCGGCGCATGAACCGGTACATTGAAAGCACCTGTGGGGCCCGTTTTTCTGCTGGTTTTCAAAGGTGACCAAAACATGATATACATTTCTGAATTTGGATTTTGTGTGTAATGGAGTGGATTGGACATGTTTGGCACTAAAACACAAGATTCATAATCGGTGCCCAAACCAGTGCATTTAATGCATCCGTGGGGCCCGTTTTCCAGCCTTTTTTGAAGGTGACGAAAACATGATGACATACCAAACTTTGTTTTGGGGTGTAATGCAGTGGATTGGACATGTCTGGCCTGAAAACATAAGTTTCATAATCGGCGAACGAACCGGTGTATTTAATGCACCTCGGGGGCCTGTTTTCGCATCGATTTTTGAAGGTGACCAAAAATGATATACATACCCAAACTTGATTTTTGGGTGTAACAGAGTGGATTGGACTTGTGTAGCGTGAAATTAAAAGTTACATAATCGGCACACGAACCGGTGCATTTGATAATCGACACATGAACTGAGGCATTTAATGCACCTGTGGGGCCTATTTTCGCGTCGATTTTTGTAGGTGACCAAAATATAATATACATACTCAAAATTGGTATATGGTTGTAATGGAGTGGATTGGATTTGTATGGCGTGAAAAAACACATTTCATAATCGACACACGAACCGAGGCATTTAATGCACCTGTGGGGCTCGTTTTCATGTCGATTTTTGAAGTTGACCAAAACATTATATACATACCCAAACTTGGTTTTTTTGTGTAATAGAGTGGACTGGAAATGTTTAACGCAAAAACATAAGTTTGATATTTTTGCGCACAAACCTACCGGTGCATTTAATGCACCTGTGGGACCCGTTCTCGACTCGATTTTGGATGGTGACCAAAACATGATATACATATACAAACTTGATTTTTGGGTGTAATGGAGTGGATTAGATATGTTTCACGTGAAAACACAAATTTCATGATCCACGAACCAGTGCATTTAAAGCACCTGTAGGGCCCGCTTCATGTCGTTTTTTGAAGGTGAGAAAAGCATGGTATACATACCGAAACTTGATTTTTCGGTGTAATGGAGGGGATTGGACATGTTTATCGCAAAAACACAAGTTTCATACTCGGTGTACGACCTTGTGCATTTAATGCACCTATGGGGCCCGTTTTCATTCCGGTTTTTGAACGTGACGAAAACATGATGTACATACCCAAACTCGATTTCTGGGTGTAATGGAGTGTATTGGACATGTTTGATGCGAAAAAAGAAGTTTCATAATCGGCGCACGAACCGGTGCATTCAATGCACCTGTGGGGCCCGTTTTCACACCTATTTTTAAAGGTGACCAAAACACGATATACATTCTCAAACTTTGTTTTTGGGTGTATTGGGGTGGATTGGACGCGTTTGACGCTAAAACACAAGTTTTATAATCAGTGCCCGAACCAGTGCATTTAATGCACCTGTAGAGCTGTTTTCTTGCGTTTTTGAAGGTAACCAAAACATTATATACATACCAAACTAGGTTTTTGGGTGTAAAGGAGTGGATTGGACATGTTTGACCCGAAAACATATGTTTCATAATCGAGGCACGAACCGGTGCATCTAATGCACTCGTGGGGCCCGTTTTCACGACGATTTTTGAAGGTGACCAAAACATGATATACATATCAAAAGCTGGTTTTGGGGTGTACTGGAGTCGATTGTACATGTTTCACGCGAAAAGTCAAGTTTCATAATCGACGCACAAACCGATGCATTAAACACGCCAGTGGGGCCCGTTTTCAGGCCTTTTTTTTAAGGTGACCAAAACATGATATCCATACTCAAACTTGGTTTTTGTATGTAATAGAGTGGATTGGACATGTTTGGCGCTAAAACACATGTTCCATAATCAGCGCACAAACCGGTGCAGTTAATGCCCCTGTGGGGCATGTATTCGCGTAGATTTTTGAAGGTGACCAAAACTTGATATACATACTCAAACTTGGTTTTTGGGTGTAATAGAGTGGATTGGTCATCTTTGGCGTGAAAATAAAAGTTTCGTAATCGGCGCACGAACTGAGGCATTTAATGCACCTATGGGTCCGTTTTCGCATCGATTTTTGAAGGTGACCAAAACATAATATACATACCCAAACTCGTTTTTGGGTTTATTGGACTGGATTGGACATGTTTGGCGCGAAAACACAAGTAACCTAGTCGGCGCACGAACCAGTGCATTTAATGCTCCTGTGGGGCCCTATGGGCATGTTTTTAAATGTGACCAAAACATGATACACATTTCCAAACTTTGTTTTTGGGTGTACTGGAGTGGATTAGACATGTTTGGTGCTAAAGCACAAGTTTCATAATCGCTGCGTGAACCAGTGCATTTAATGCACCTGTGGGGCCGTTTTTCTGCCCTTTTTGAAGGTGACCAAAACAAGATATACGTACCAAACTTAGTTTTTGGGTGTAATGGGGTGTATTGGACATGCTTGGCCCGAAAATACAAGTTTCGTAGTCGACGCACGAACCGATGCATTTATTGCACCTGTGGGGCTCGTTTTCGCGTCGATTTTTGAAGTGACAAAAACATGATATACATACCCAAACTAGATTTTTGGGTGTAATGCAGTGGATTTGTCATGTTTGAAGCGAAAACATAAGTTTCATAATCGGCGCACGAACCGGTGCATTTAATACGCCTACGGGCCCGTTTTCTCGCCGATTTTTTAAGGTGACCAAAACATGATATACATACCCAAACTCGCTTTTTTGGTGTAACGAACTGGATTGGACATTTTTTGACGCGAAAAACAAGTTCCACTATCGGCTCACAAGCCGTTGCATTTGACCCACCTGAGGCCTGTGTTCGTGCCAGTTTTTTTAGGGTGACCAAAACATAATATACATACTCATACTTGGTTTTTGGGTGTAATGGAGTGTATTGGACAAGTTTAACCCGAAAACACAAGTTTTCTAATCGACGCACAAACCGGTGCATTTAATGCACCTGCGGAGCCTGTTTTCGCGCCGATTTTTGAAGGTGACTAAAACATGATATACATACCCCAACTTAGTTTTTGGGTGTAACGGAGTGCATTGGACATGTTTGGCCCGAAAACACAAGTTTCATGATCGACGCACGAACCGGTGCATTTAACACACCTGTGGGGCCCATTTTCACGTCGATTTTTGAAGATGACCAAAACATGATATACATACCCCAACTTTGTTTTTGGGTGCAATGGAGTGGATTGGACATGTTTGGCGCTAAAACAAAAGTGTCATAATCTGTGCACGAACCAATGTATTTAATGCACCTGTAGGGCCCTCTTTCATGTCGGTTTTTGAAGGAGACAAAAGCGTGGTATACATACCCGAACTTGGTTTTTGGGTGTAATGGAGGGTTTGGACATGTTTGTCGCGAAAACACAAGTTTCATAATCGGTGTACGAACCGTTGCATTTAATGCACCTGGGGGGCCCATTTTCATTCTGGTTTTTGAACGTGACCAAAACATGATATACATACCCAAACTCGGTTTCTGTGTGTAATGGGGTGTATTGGACATGTTTGGTCTGAAAACATAAGTTTCATAATCGGGGCACGAACCGATGCATTTTGTGCACCTGTGGGGCTTGTTTTCGCGTCGATTTATGAAGGTGACCAAAACATGATATACATATCCAAACCAGGTTTTGGGTGTACTGGAGTTGATTGTACATGTTTCACGCGAAAAGTCAAGTTTCATAGTCGACGCACGAACCGGTGCATGAAACAGACCTGTGGGGCCCGTTTTCATGAATGTTTCTTGAAGGTGACCCAAACATGATATCCATACTCAAACTTGGTTTTTGAGTCTAATGGAGTGGATTGGACATGTTTGGCGCAAAAACACAAGTTTCATAATGAGCGCACTAACCGGTGCAGTTAATGCCCCCGTGGGGCACATTTTCGCGTAGATTTTTGAAGATGACCAAAACGTGATATACATACTCGAACTTGATTTTTGGGTGCAATGGTGTAGATTGGTCATGTTTGGCGCAAAAACAAAAGTTTCGTAATCGGCGCACGAACTGGGGCATTTAATGCGCCTATGGGGCCCGTTGTTGCGCCGACTTTTGAAGGTGACCAAAACATGATATACATACCCAATTTGATTTTTGGGTGTAATGGAGTGGATTGAACATGTTTAGTGGAAAAAACATAAGTTTCATAATCGATGCACGAACCGGTGCATTTAATGCACGTGTGGGGCTCGTTTTCATGCCGGTTTTTCAAGGTGATCAAAACTTGATAAACATACCCAAACTTGATTTTTCAGAGTAATGGAGTGGATTGGACAAGTTTGGCCCGAAAACACAAGTTTCATAATCGACGCACGTACCGGTGCATTTAATGCACCTGTGGGGTCTGTTTTCTTACCGGTTTTTGAAGGTGACCAAAATATGATATACATACCGAACTTGGTTTTTGGGTGTACTAGTGTGGATTGGACATGTTTGCCATGACAACATATGTTTCCTAATCGACGCGTGAACTGGTGCGTTTAATCCACCTGTGGGACCCGTTTTCATGCCGTTTTTTGAAGGTGACCACAACATGATATACATTACCAAACTTTCTTTTTGGGTGTAATGGAGTGGATTGGACATGTTTGGCCCTAAAACACATGTTTCATAATCGATGCACAAAATCAGTGCATTTAATGCTCCTGTGGGGGCCGTTTTCCTGCCTTTTTGAACCAAAACATTATATACATACCAAACTTGGTTTTTGGGTGTAAGGGAGTGGATTGGACTTGTTTGGCTCGAAAACACAAGTTTCATAATTGGCACACAAATCGGTGCATTTAATGCAATTGTGGGGCCTGTTTTCGCATCGATTCTTGAAGGTGAGCAAAACATGATATACAAACCCAAACATGGTTTTTGAGTGTAACGAAGTGGATTGGTCTTGTTTTCCATGAAAACATAGGCTTCATAATCGACGCACGAACCAGTGCATTTAATGCACCTGTGGGGCCGGTTTTTATACCGGTTTTGAAAGGTGACCAAAACATAATATACATTCGTAAACTTGGTTTTTGGGTGTAATGGAGTGGATGGGACTTGTTTGGCGTTAAAACACAACTATTATAATCGGAGCTTGAACCATTGCGTTTAATGCACGTGGAGGGCCCGTTTTCATGTCGTTCTTTGAATGTGACCAAAGCATGGTATACATACTCGAACTTGGTTTTTGGTTGTAATGGAGTGGATTGGACATGTTTGGCGTGAAAACACAAGTTTCATAATCGACGCACGAACCGGTGCATTTAATGCACCTGTGAGGCCTGTTTTCATACCGATTTTTGAATGTGTTCAAAACATAATATACATACCCAAACTCGGTTTCTAGGTGTAATAGAGTGTATTGGACATGTTTGACGCGAAAAAACAAGTTTCATACGCGCACGAACCGGTGCATTCAATGCACCTTTGGGGCCCGTTTTCATGTCGATTTTTTAAGGTGACCAAAACATGATATACATTCTCAAACTTGGTTTTTGAGTGTAATGGAGTGGATTGAACATGTTTGGCGCTAAAACAAAAGTTTCATAATCGGTGCGCGAACCAGTGCATTTAATGCACCCGTGAGGCTGTTTTCGTGCCGTTTTTGAAGGTAACGAAAACATTATATACATATCAAACTTGGTTTTGGGGTGTATGGGAGTGGATTGGACATGTTTGGCCCGAAAACATAAGTTTCATAATCGAGGCACGAATTGGTGCATTTAATGCAGCCATGGGACCCGTTTTCGCGTCGATTTTTGAAGGTGACCAAAACATGATATACATATCCAAACTTGGTTTTTGGGTGTACTAGAGTGGATTGGACATGTTTCACGGGTAAACTCAAGTTTCATAATCGGCGCACGAACCAGTGCATTAAACACAACTGTGGGGCCCGTTTTCATGCCCTTTTTTTAAGGTGACCAAAACATGATATCCATACTCAAACATGGTTTTTCGGTGTAATGGAGTGGATTGGACATGTTTGGCCTAAAAACACAAGTTTCATAATTAGCGCACGAACCGGTGCAGTTAATGCCCCTATGGAGCACATTTTCGTGTAGATTTTTGAATGGGACCAAAACATGATACTGGAACTTGATTTTTGGGTGTAATGGAGTGGATTGGTCATGTTTGGCACGAAAACATAAGTGTCATTATCGGCGCACGAACTGGTCAATTTAATGCACCTGTGAGGCCCGTTTTCATGTCATTTTTGATGGTGACCGAAGCATGACACACATACCCAAACTTTTTTTTGGGTGGAATGGAGTGGATTGGACATGTTTGGCACGAAAACACAAGTTTCATAATCGGTGCACGAACCGATGCATTTAATGCAACAGTGGGACCTGTTTTCGCGTCGATTTTTAAAGGTGACCAAAACATGATGTACATACCCAAACTTTCTTTTTTTGTGTAATGGAGTGGATTGGATATGTCGAGCACGAAATTGCAAGTTTCATAATCGGCGCACGAACCAGCGCGTTTAATGCACCTGTGTGGCCTGTTTTCATGCCTGTTTTTAAAGGTGACCAAAACATGTTATACATTCCCAAACTTTATTTTTGGGTGTAATAGAGTGGATTGGACATGTTTGACGCTAAAACATAAGTTTCATAATTGGTACACGAACTCGTGCATTTAATGCACCTGTGGGCCTGTTTTCGTGCATTTTTTGATGGAGACCGAAACATGATATACATACTAAACTTGGTTTTAGGGTGTAATGGAGAGGATTGGACATGTTTGGCACGAAATCCTAAGTTTCATAATTGACGCAAGAACCGACGCATTTAATGCACCTGTGGGGCCCGTTTTCATGGCAGTTTTTGAAGGTGACCAAAACATGATATAGATACCCAAACTTGGTTTCTGGGTGTAATGGAGCTCCGTAATCGACGCACGAACCGGTGCATTTAATGCGCCTGTGGGGCCTGTTTTCGCCCCGATTTTTGAAGGCGACCAAAACATGATATACATACCCCAACTTGGTTTTTGGGTGTAATAGAGTGGATTGGACATGTTTAGGGCGAAATCATAAGTTTCATAATCGGCGCACAAACCGGTGCATTTAATACACCTTAGGTCCTGTTTTCGTGTCCAATTTTGAAGGTGATCAATACAAGATATACATACTCAAACTTGGTTTTTAGGTGGAATGGACTGGATTGGACATGTCTAGCGCGAAATCATAAGTTTCATAATCGACGCATGAACCGGTGCATTTAATGCGCCTCTGGGCCCGTTTTCGCGTCGATTTCTGAAGGCGAACAAAACATCATATACATACCCCAACTTGGTTTTTATGTGTAATGGAGTGGATTGGACATGGTTAGTGCGAAATCATAAGTTTTACAATCGGCGCACGAACCGGTGCATTTAATGCACCTGTGGGGCTCTTTTTTATGTCGATGTTTTAAGATGACCAAAACTTGATATACATACCCAAACTTGGTTTTTAGGTGTAATGGACTGGATTAGACATGTCTAGTGCGAAATCATAAGTTTCATAATCGGCGCACGAACCGGTGCATTTAATGCACCTCTGGGGTCCGTTTTCGCGTCGATTTCTGAAGGCGACCAAAACATGATATACATACCCAAACTAGGTTTTTGTCTGTAATGGAGTGGATTGGACGAGTTCGGCGCTAAAACATAAGTTTTACAATCGGCGCACGAACCGGTGCATTTAATGCTCCGGTGGGGCTCTTTTTCATGTCGATTTTTTAAGATGACCAAAAGTTGATATACATGCCCAAACTTGGTTTTTGGGTGTAATGGACCGGATTGGACATGTCTAGCGCCAAATCATAAGTTTCATAATCGACGCACGAACCGGTGCAATTAATGCACCTCCAGGTCCGTTTTCGTGTCGATTTTTTATGGCGACTAAAACATGATATACATAACCAAACTAGGTTTATGGGTGTAACGGAGTGGATTGGACGAGTTTGGCGTGAAAAAACAAGTTTCATAATCGACACACGAACCGGTGCCTTTATTGCACCTATGGGGCCCATTTTCACGCCGATTTTTGTAGATGACCAAAACATGATATGCATGCTCAAACTTGGTTTTTGGGTGTAATGGAGTGGATTGAAATTGTTTAGCGCAAAAACATAAGTTTCATAATCGACGCACAAACCGGTGCATTTAAAGCACCAGCGGGCCTGATTTCGCGTTAATTTTTGAAGGTAACCAAAACATGATATACATACCCAAACTTTTTTTTGGGTATAATTGAGTGGATTAGACATGTTTCGCGCGAAAACACATGTTTCATAATCGGCGCACAAACTGGTACAATTAATCCACTTGTGGGGCCCGTTTTTGCGTCAATTTTTGAAAGTGACCAAAACATAATATACATACCCAAACGTTGTTTTTGGGTGTAATGGAGTTGATTGGACAAGTCTAGCGCGAAATCTTAAGTTTCATAATCGACGCATGAACTGGTGCATTTAATGCACTCGTGGGGCTCGTTTTCATGTCGGTTTCTGAAGGTGACCAAAACATCATAAACATACCCAAACTTCGTTTTTGAGAGTAATGAAGTGGATTGGACATGTTTAGCACAAACACACAAGTTTCATAATCGGCGTACAAACCGATACATTTAATGCACCTATGGGACCCGTTTTCATGACTGTTTTTGAAGGTGACCAAAACACAATATACATACCCAAACTCGGTTTTTCGGTCGAATGTAGTGGATTGGACATGTTTGGCCCAAAAACAGGTTTCAAAATCGACGCACGAACTCGTGCATTTAACGCACCTCTCGGGCTTGTTTTCATGCCAGTTTTTGAAGGTGACCAAAACATGATATATCTACCAAACTCGGTTTTTGGGTGTAATGGAGTGGATTAGAAATGTTTGGCGCGAAAGTGCAAATTTCATAATCGACGGACGAACCGGTGCATTTAGTGCACCTGTGGGGCCCGTTTTCATGCTGGTTTTTGAAGGTGACTAAAATATGATATACATTCCCAAACTTGATTTTTTGGTGCAATGCAGTGGATTGGACATGTTGGGCGCTAAAAAATAAGTTTCGTAATAGGCGCACGAACCGGTGCATTTAATGCACCTGTGGGGCCCGTTTTCATATTGATTTTTGAATGTGACCAAAACGTGATATACATGCCCAAACTTTGCTTTTATATGGAATGAAGTGGATTGGATATGTTTGGCGCAAAAAACACAAGTTTCATAATCGCCACTCGAACCGGTGCATTTCATGCTCCTTTGGGGCCTGTTTTCGTGTCGATCTTTGAGGGTGACCAAAAGATGATATAGATACCCGAACTTGGTTTATGGGTATAATGGAGTAGATTCGACATGTTTGACGCGACAAAACAAGTTTCATAATCGACGCACGAACAAGTGCATTTAGTGCACCTGTGAGGCCAATTTTCATGCCGGTTTTTGAAGGTGACCCAAACAAGATATGCATTCCCAAACCTTATTTTTAGTTGTAAATGAGTGGATTGGACATGTTTGTCGCGAAAACACAAGTTTTATAATCGATGCACGAACCAATGCATTTAATGCACCTGTGGGGCCCATTTTTATGCTAGTTTTTTATGGTGACCAAAACATGATATAGATACCCAAACTTTGTTTTTGGGCGTAATGGAGTGGATTGGACATGTTTGCCGCGAAAAAACAAGTTTCAAAATCGGCGCACGAACCTATGCATTTAATGCACCAATGGGGCCGGTTTTCGCACCTATTTTTGAAGGTGACCAAAACATGATATACATACCCAAACTTAGTTTTTGGGTGTAATGGAGTGGATTAGACTTGTTTGGCACGAAAACACAAGTTTCATAATCGGTGCACGAACCGGTGCATTTAATGCACCTGTGGGGCCCATTTTCATGCCAGTTTTTGAAGGTGACCGAAATGTGATATACATTTGCAAACTTGGTTTTTGGGTGCAATGAAGTGGATTGGACATGTTTGGCGTTGAAGCACTGCTTCGTAATCGGTGCACAAACGAGTGCATTTAATGCACCTGTGGGGCCTGTTTTTATGCCGATTTTTGAAGGTGACCAAAACATGATATGCATACCCAAACATAGTTTATGGGTGTAATGGAGTGGATTAGACTTGTTTGAAGGGAAAAAACAAGTTTCAAAATCGACGCACAAACCGGTTCATTTAATGCACCTGTAGGGCCCGTTTTCGCGTCGATTTTTGAATGTGACCAAAACATGATATACATACCCAAACTTGCCTTCTGGGTGTAATGGAGTGGATTGAACATGTTTACCACAAAAACATATGTTTTAGAATCAGCGCACAAACCGGTGTGTTTTCGCGGGAAATGGAGTGGATTCGACATGTTTCGCGGGAAAACGCACTGTCGGTGTTCTGACCACCGGCACAGTAAAATTTACAAAATCGGAGGGCATATTTGTACGCCCTTCGTATTCGAATGGTCTATTCTACGAAAGAGACTCAAAGATGAACATGGTTTAGGCCGCCGAGAGGCATAATACCCTGCGTCCAAAGTTGAGAGAGATCAAATCGTATGAACTCAAGAACACGAATACAATGCAGAAGTGCCTTGGTTCGATCGAAGAACCCTAGCTCGCGTGGGCGGATGGGGTTACAGAGGGGTGGCTTGAATACAACTTGGCTTACATCATTTGTCTTCACCTGTTCTCTTCACCTTGTGCCGTATCTTGTCTAATGCAACACGGTACCCCTTTTATAGGGGTCAGATCGGGGCCGCCAACATGGCACCTACGGAACCTGCTGGCCCTCTGCCAGGTGGGTCCTCGGTCGTCGCCTGAGTTGGTAGCTTGGCACCTGCTGGCGCCGATGCAGTTGGCCGGTGTCCTTCGAACGTCCTTTGTCCAGTCGTGGGGGACAAAGGATACTTTTTCATCTTGCTTTACAAATCGCTTGGCTACTTTAGCAACTTATGGAATGCTTTACCTCTCGGTAAGTTTGCTTAACCTCCTGCTGTACATTGGCAGGAATCTCTGCGGTTGTCAGCAGTTCGTTACAAAGGAGGTGCTCAACCCCTGGGGGTTGGGTCAGAGCGTTGGCTTCTAGCTGTTAGCTGGCTGAATCTTGTTGTCGGCCTTGACCATTCATCGTTCTTGGAGGGATGTGATCCTTCGTGGGCTGTAGATGGGTCGCGGTCCGTTATTTATAAATGGGCCTTTGTGTAGAGGCTGGGTCCGTAAGTACCCGGGGTATACTATCTCGACAAGAGCCCACGAGCCCTGCGCTGTCGGCAATCCTTGTTGAGGCAGCGCTAGGTTGACTCTTGCCGAAGTATGACTCCTGAACCTAAGGGGGCGTGCGAGCGCGCCCGTAGCGTGGAGCCCTCGTGCCCCCGAGTGATCCGAAGGGTCAGTCGTGGGCTTAATCTTTGTCTTCTTCATTGCTCGTCGATGATTGATCCTACGGGGGCGCGTGAGCGGGCCTGTAGGGCGTAGCCCCCGAGCGAGCCAAAGGGTCGCTCGTGGGCTAAATCTTTGTCCTCACCATCGTTCGTCGATGGTTGATCTTACGAGGTCGCGCGAGGGCTTCCGTAGGGCGTAGTCTCCGAGCCCCTGAACGATCCGAAGGGTCGGTCGTGGGCTAAATCCTCGAGTCGATAGTTCCCGACCCTTGAGGTTGGTTCGAAACTGAATTCTCTTATCTGTTGAGTGTCGGGACAGATGCCTACATTGGACCGGTCAAGCCGGCCTCGTCTCATGATCAGCATAGCACCTAGGTCAGACTGGGCAGTCAGGTCATTTTTCATGATCAGCGCCCCGTGCAAGTATCGGGCGGGTCGGTTTATCGCCCGACCTCTCGTTTGTCCCGATCAATGAGATGACTCACGGTGTCTGTAATGGGCATCGGTAACATTTCCGACAATCGTACGTTCTCGCTGCCTCCACGTGGACGGCGGATATGGCGTCTGAGAATTGTAACTGCCGGTCGATCCGATCAGTTGGAAGTTGCTGATCAGACGGCGGTGGGAGCGTGGCGTTTTGAGCATGCACGTCCCATCAACAGGCGCCTGTCAACAATTGACTGGCATGTCAGACAGGCTAGCGTCACATCCATCATGGTGGAGGTGGCGAGGCGGCGTCCGACCCCACCCGTCAGTGAGTGGGGTGCCAACGTGGTGGGTGCACGTCGTGGTGCACACCCATGATGGCGCAGTTACTGGGCCATCGCGTCGTGGGTAATGGGGGTGAGTAACGTTCACCCCCGGTAGTCTTTAAAAAGGGGGGCGAGGTGATTTCGAAATTCACTGGTCCTCCATTGCATTCGTCTTCAAGCTTCTTTGCGCTAGCTCGCTTTCGCGTCCGAAGCTTGTCGTCTTCGGCTTCATTGTCTTCATCGCGTCCGTTCCAGCGACCACTGCGACCGTCTTCATCGTCTTCGTCATCTTCGTCTCCCCCGTCGCTGTGATGGAAACCGTGTGAAGCCCTTCGCCATCTCGGAGGCTTTGCTGGAGTTGTACCACAGCGCTGGGCTGTTGCCGTCGAAGGAAAATGGTGAGTGGGAGGCGGCGAAGAACCAGGAGGTGCCGGTGCCGTCGGAGGGGAAGATTGTGAGCTTCCACGCCTTTCACGAGAGCAGGCTAGCGCTGCCATGCTCCTTCTCCATCCACACGCTGATGCTCCACTACGGCGTTGTGCCTCCACCACGTCAACCCTAACGGTATCCTCCAAATCACCATCTTCATCACGCTTTGCAAAGCGTACTTGAGGGTGGCTCTAGGCCTGCGGTTGTCGCGGTACTTCTTCTAGGCCAGCCAGTTGTTGGAGCCCTCGGACGCGGCTAGGCAGGTCGGCGGTGTCGCGATCAAGCTCCAGAGCGGTGAGGCGAAAGGGTACATCAAGGTGTCGTTGAAGAAGTCACTGAAGACCTCGCATGACGGGTGGTTCTACATCAAGAACGCCACCCCCAGCCTCCTGGCCTTCTGCAACGCATCGGCCGAGCCAACTGACATGTGGAAGGCAAAGGTGACAGCCGAGGAGAAGGACGAGTTGAGGCAGTTGGTGCAGAAGATCATGCAGCTGCAGGATGAGGGACTGAACTGCGCCGCTGTCATCGCCACCTTTGTGCGGCGTCGGGTACAGCCACTGCGCATCCGAGACTTCCCCATGAACAGCTATGAGGAGAAGGACGACGCCATCCGGGAGGTGGTCAGGATCGAGCTGAGCGACCGAGAGGTCGCCCAGCAGGTCGGTATGTTGCTGGAGAGGGACGTCACAGAGGAGATGACCAAGGGACCGCAGCCCCTTGATAAGGATCACCCGACCCTAGTGAGTTGGTCTCCTCTTGCCTGTGTTTTTTTGGATTTGTAGAGTAAATCAGTTCGGGTCAAAGACTTAGTCGTTGTCATCGCTGCAGGTCTTGTCGAGGGCCGCGCCTGGGTCGAGGGACGTAGTCGGGACAAGCGCCGCGGGTGTCCCTGGCCAAGAAAAAGAAGGCCGTCAAGAGATGGCGCCCTGCAGGTTTGAAGTCGTTCCCGGCCGGCAGTCCGACTGCTTCTTCGCCAACTGCGCGGCCTGCTCAGAGGCTGGCTGGGACTCTGCTCGTCGGGGCCCCTTCAGCTACGAGTGCTAGGTCGGGGGCTTCGACCTCGACCTCCAGGGCTGCTGCGTCACAGGCGGTGGCTCTGGTGGACGTCGGGAGCTCGGCGTCCTCCGAGGACGTGGTTCCGCCCTTGTCGAAGAGGACGAGGACCAAGGGGTCAGCGAACGCAGAGGTCAACTTCGGAATCGCGGCGACGGTCGCCACGGTCCAGGTGGCAGAAACTTTGGCGATCCAGCATCCTGGCTCGGGCCAACCGACCCATCCTTGAATTCGGAGGATCCCAATGCGCCAGTCGAAGGCGTAAGTCCCTGCATCTTCTGTTTTGATGTAAGTTTCATTTGGGTTAGTCTATTTCTGATCTGTTTGGCAGTGTGCAGGCCTCCGTCGTCAGTCGCTCCTACGACGTTGGCGTCTGAGGACACCGGAGGGAGAGCAGACGTTGGCGTCACGGCGGTGCGCGGGGTGACGCCGCCCCGGCCGTTCGAAGGTCAAGGCCAGCCGACCTTGGGGGTCGGCGACGTCCTGCTACTACCGCCTCCGCTGACAGCCACCGCAGAAGGTCAGGAGGAGGGGGCGGCCAAATCCCAAGAAGTGGCAGCCGCCAAAGCCTAGGAGCAGGCGGCCGCCAAGGCCCAAGAGGAGAAAACCGCCAATGCCCTGGAGGAAGCGGCTCCCGAGACCCAAGATGGGGCAGCCGCCGAGGAGGAGAGGGAAGACTCCTCTGTGCTGTCCCCGACCACTCTCGCAGAGGGTCCGAGGTGATCTCGCCCGCCGCCCCCGAGGGCGCGCAGGAGCCGAGTGAGATAGCCATCGGGAAGCGACTTAAAGTTCCTTTGGCTGACCCATCTGAGGGTACGGCGGAGGACCTTGCCGATCATGGCGTCGGCCGTGCCCTTGGTTGCCACGGGAGGAAGGGCGATCTTATGTCAAAGGCCCTAGTAGAGGCGTATAACTTCTATGACGACCGGATGGCCGGGGTCCGTCGCTTCAACTATGCGATGGCCTTTGGCCTCCGCAAGCTGCTGGGCAATAGATGAGTGCCAGGCCCTCTTCGACGATCCGTACCTGATGGAGTGTCGAGTAAGCTTGAACATTTAAAATTTCTTAGTCGAACCTGTTTGTTGCGATGTTGAGTGTTGTCGTTTGCAGGTGAATCTTGCCGCGGCCGTGGGTCGACCTCCCCGAGGCTATGCTCTGCAAGCTGAGGTCGATGCTCTTCGGGTGGAGCTGGAGAAGACCCGGGCCGGTCGGGACACCTCGAGGGATTCCGCGATCCAACTGCATCACCAGGTCAGTGCCGCCCGGGAGGCAAGCCACATCTCGCTCGAGGAGGCCAACCGGGCGCGTATAGATGCTGTGTCGACGCGGTCAGAAAACTGGAGGCTTTCCTCGGACCTCACCTCCACGCAGGAGACAATCTCAAGTAAGTTAGCTAACAGTTTTTAAGCTTTGCCGTATTGAAGGCTAGGGTCCCGTCTAAAGACTTGATGCTTTTGCAGAGCTCCGAAGGCAGACCATCCAGCACGAGGCGGAGGTGCGGCGTCTCAAAGACCTCCTGGCTCAAGCCAATGAGGCCCGTCAGAGTGCCGAGGCCACCGCCAAGAGTGCCCCAAAGGAGCGACAACGAGCCTTCAAGCAACGGGACCTGATTGACTGATGTGCACACGCCTATGCTGCAAGTGTGGCAAGTTGTTGTGGCCCGATCTTCTCGAAGGATCAGCGATCTTGATAACTTGTCATTGCGTGATCTGGTGAAGAGGCAATGCACCGCGAGTCTGCTGCGCGACGAACTACCGAGACAATCACCCTCCCACGTACCGACGAAACAGCCCACGCAATCACGCCGTATAGACGTGAAGGCACGAACTGGATGAACCGCAGTTCGGTGTTCTACAATTCCCTCAGGAATCGAAAGAACAAGTTTTGCAGGCCTCTCAAGACTCACGGTGGATCAAAAACTCAAGAGTTATATTTCTGAATTGCAAATTCGAAGTGTCCCCTGAAGTTACCCACTACACGGCTATATAATACTAGTGGAGTTTCAGTTTTGGAAGAAATAAATGAGAACATGTAGTGGGAAGTTGTA